>PVKA01008545.1:0-72545 GCA_004027165.1 Ctenomys sociabilis
CACAAGTTTAAAACTGAGAAGGACGTGGAATTAGACACCCAGACCTGCACCTCAGATCCATCATCTCCTCACCCTGTGCTTTCCTTAGCTCCTCAGTGCGTTTATCCCTCTTGGCTAAACCAGGTAAGAGAAATACAGCATAGGGCTGGGTCTGAGGGTCAGCACTTGCTCACTGTCCCCTAGAGCTCTTAGCCTTTTCTCTCCTCTCGCTATCTCTATCATAGACGCTGTACTTGCATGGGGGTTCATGATCCCAAATATTCTCAAGAGAGATTCTCTGAGAAAATACCATCAAGTGTGCAATAACCAGTCAAGGCAATTAGGCATCACAGTCCCTCCAGTGCTTGCCTAAAGCAAAAACTGGCCCACAGAGGTTGAATTCTAGGACGAATGTCTTATAACCTCCAGGCTTCTCAGCACGACTTCTTTTATTATTGATTTCTTCTATCCCACCATCATGTAGAATTCATGTTTTCAAATAGACTTCCTATCCCAGTTCCATTTGTCAAGCAACAAGTAATGGTACTTCCCTACTTTATTAATGTAGGATGCTCTGAGAGCTCAGGGTGTGTCAGATGGCATGTTTACAATTCAAACACATCACACAACCTGCCTCAGTTTCCTTGTGTGTAAAGTGGGGATGCCAACATGGCCTGACATGAAGGGTTGCTCAGAGGACTTCCTGCAATCAGTCATCTGGCTTCCAGAACAAGTCCAGGGGCAGTCCAGGTGGTGATCCATCCCTGGCCAGGATAAGTCTGTTCTTATTCCAAGCCCAGATCAGTCCCATTCAGCCTGGCACCTAGATGCTGGCATTTTTCCATCTGATCACTGTCAGCCCCTTTTTGTACAAACGTGACTTTCTTGTTAGCCTGTGTAGTCCACTGCTTAAAAACATACCAAAATAGCTTTCAGATGCCCAGTGGCTGTCTAATGCAAACCAGCCCTGCCTGGGGCTTTGCAGACTGGCCCTAGAACTTGGTGGGCTGAGCAGGGACCCACCAAGCTGTACTTCATTTGGTGAAGACAAAGGTAGGAGGGGTCCCTAAGTGCCACTGAACGCAGCCAGCCCAAAACACCCCACTGCACCCTGGATCCGTCAGGATCCACTCCGCAGAGCACCACTGGATAGGGTATATACGGGGGCACTTTGAAAAGAGGCAGGCTGGCTCTCCCTGCCCCCCACCCCTTCACACCTTTGCTGATCACACAGCACGCCTGACCTCAGCTGCGGCCGCTTTGATCTCCCCCCTCCAGCGCAGTGGCAGTGGCTGTTCCACACGTCCACAGCATGCCTATCTTTGGAGAGTTACGTCACCCTCCAGTCTCACCCAGAAGGGTTTACAGGGTTGTAGAGATTTACAGCTGAGGGACTTTTTTTTTTTCACTAAAAAGAAGACAGGATCAGGGAAAGGTTGGTAGGAGTGGGTTAGGAGGAGGCTGAAAAACCAAACCAAAAGAACAAAAATAGACTCTGCTGTGAAATCCCCTATGGTCGCTGCTGCTGAAATCTATTTTGCCAAAGCAGCTCTCCAGTGGCCAACATTCACAGAGTTCCACTAACAGCGCGAATCACCCCAGCCTGCTCACACTGCGGACAATGTTCCAGTTCCTCAAACATGATCAACGGAGCGAGCTTCAGGTTCTTTACCCATGCAACACTGGCAGCCTCTTTGGAGCAGCAGTAAGCATAACTGAAATAATGCAACCAGTCAGCCCGATACCAGGAGCGCTTTCTGCACTGTTAAGGAGTCAGATCTTCCCAAATGTCATGACACCATCATTACTATTACTTTAATACAAGCTCATTTTTTATTTCGGATGACAAGAAAAATATCACTGGACACAGAGTTTCTGGGGAGCTGTACAAGTTCTATGTGGCTGCTGGTGCTTCTTTTATTTTTAAGTATTTAATACAGGGTCTCCAGGGTCTCACTACACAGACTGGACTCATAGTGATCCTCCTGTTTCCAGCCTCCCAAGTGCTGGGATTACAGGCACATGCCACCACACCCAGTCTCAACTGCTGTCTCAGTGTGCCCCAGGGTGGGGACCACATGGCATGCTGGAGATCAAACCCTGGTCCCTGCATCTGCCTAAGCAGGTCCTTTAATCCTCTGAGCTATCTGGCCAACCCTTGCTGGTGTTTCATAGGCACAGATCTTTAGTTTGTGAAAATTCATTGCATCCTTAGCATGGAAACATTTTTCTCCATGTGTCATATTTAATTGCTAAAATGGCTCTAACAGAGCTGGGCCCTGGAACCCAATCTTTTCTGGTTCTGATTCTTCTATCTGCAGTAGAGTTTACAATAACCATAGAACCACAGGAATTGCTTCATTGATTCAAGTTGCCTTGGATTAGCTCCAGGTGCCAGACAGGGGGCTGTTATGGAGCCAGCCATATGGGCAGCTAATTCCCAGCTCAGTGCCCTGCGCCAGCAGGCGAAGCCACTGACACCTCAGAGATAAGGAATCAGCCACTGTCCACGTATGACTGGTCCCTTAGCTGTACATCATCACGCACATGACAAGCAGGAAATTCTCACACCTGGACATACTCATTACCTTAGGCAAAACCATGGGCAAAATGCCTATGAAAACCCCAAATCACATCATGTTCATATGAATAATATACTGCCAGCCTCAAAACATAGTGTAAAGAAAGACAGAAAGCACAAATGTCTCCAAGATTCACAATGATGAAGAAAGGCATTAGCAATTAACGCTTGCACTGCAAATCTGCTGAGCTCACTGCAACTTGCATTATCTTAAAAAAACAATTAGGGGTCAGAAGTGAGTTTCTCCTTTGCATTTCCTTCTAACGTATTTTTCATAAGTCTTTGAGCTCGGGTCAGTCAGAAGTGACCTCTGAAGGAACTATTCTGACACTGCTCCCGTGTGTGCAGACTTCTCACCACCACTCAGTGGTACATATGTGGCTTGGCAAAGCCAGCCAACCACAGACAAAGTCCACAGGCCACGTGAGGGATAGGTCTTTGGGACTGTGGTGTTGGATGCACTAATAAACACGAGCACCTCTGCCGCTTTTTCTCCCTGTGGCCCCCTTTAGCTCTACCCCGTAGCCTACCTCTTCTGGTCTGCTCAGCACATGGCCTTCTGGGCCAGTTATCCCCATTTCCAACATCCGGTTTTGCTCCTAGAATGAGGGGAAAAAAGAGGTAAGTTCAATTAAATTTGGAAAAATTATACTGGTACATTCTGATCTAAACATGCACTTAAAAGATGAAAATAGTATATATATATACAACAAACTTTAATTCCATATTTGGAGTTATAATATAAGTTATATATATATATATCACGCATATATATTTGTTCTTGGGATTTAGCTCTAGACCTGCACTTGCCAGGCAGGCACTTATGCAGTTGAACTATTTCCTCAAGCTGTGACATCCTTTTAGTGAAGGTAAGAAAGTTGGTCCATGAGAACATCTAGTTTTGGTGTTACCCATCACAATTCCTGCCACTCTCCAAATCTTTCAGACCCAGTTGCTGTGAAATCACATTTTCTTAACTTGTTGGTCTGTCCATTTCTGCACTTTAAGCTCATTTATGCAAAAAATGCACTGAATATCTGCTTCGCACCAGGCTCTTTCATAAGTACTTGAATTACAAGACTTTACAGTTTAATGCAATATTTCCCAAAGTATGATCCAAGCACCACCCACACTAAAATCACCTGAGCTACTCTTATCACAGTGCAGATGCTGGTCTTTCCTCACCTAGCAAATCAGAATGGATAAAAGGAAAAGCCAGTAACCTACATTTCAGTTAATGCACGAACTCACACTTTAACTGGATGAAACAATGCCTCCAGACAGCACTGAGTTAGCATTTGAGTCAGATTTTCTCTAGCTGCTCAGCAGGCCCTGCAGCTGACCTGCCCGGCCCTGGTGGCTGAGCGCCTTGGACTTCTGGCCGGCGCTCAGGGAGAAGCAGGTGGCTGGCCATCGGGCACACATGGGGCTAATTGGGCCTGGCAAGGATCCAAAACCACCACACCTGCAGTTTTGCTGGCATTCACCCTGAAGATCCTAAAGCTCCTTCCCACAAGCCAGCTGAACTTGGCCGGCAGGGAAGGACGGCTGGAGCGAGCCTTATCGCACTTCTCCACTCTAAGACCCTAGAAAAGTTGCAACTTGGAAAATAACTTTTTAATGTTTTGTTGTTCACGACTCACAAATCTCTAAACAAGGAGTAAAAAGGAAACTACATGGAAGACTCAGAAAGTTATGTAAAAGGTCAGAGGCTGCTTTTCCTGCAGAGTAGGAAACTCAGTACTTGTCATTTGCACTGTCCTCATTTATTCAGATATCAACGGAGTAACATTTTCCCAAACTGCAATGAGTGTCTACTCTGGAGCACCTCAAGCCACACAAAGTTTGAGGTTGATGACAGTAATGCTTTCACTTCTCTTTTGTTCATATGGACCTTTATAATGCACAGAAGAAAGCTAGCTCAAGCAGCGGCTTCCAAACACATTTACTAGGGATACATTTTCCTGGGTTTTGTTGGGGAGGCTCCCGCTAAGCTCCTTCTCTCTTATTATTTTTTGAGACAGCATCTCCCTAAGTTGCTAAGTTGCCCAAACTAGGCTTGAACTCGAGGTCCTCCTGCCTCACTTTCCTAGAGTACTAAGAGTACAAGTGTGTGCCAACAGACTCGGCTGGGAGGCGTCTTCAGATACGCTGTACTGTACTACTCAGCTACTGAGCTCCTGAATCCCACGACGTGGAATCAGGAAAATCCAGTGCTTGCAATTCCCAACTCCTGGGAAGTCTTACTCTAAATTCCACAGTTTTCTTACAATTGGAAGACTAAAAATGACATGACGCTGATGTACACCCAGACGTGTAATGCCCCTCTACCGAACACCCGCAATGAACATAAGCAGCGCGTATCTCAAACGTGTACTAATAAAAACTAAAAACTGTTAAATGCATGCTGAGAAATGGTGTACCCTCACACTACCTTGTTTACTTAAAAGGTCTGAAAACTGCTCTTGTTTGTATCTGAAGGAAGATTTCTTATAACTCTTTAGTCACTTTTGTAGAAATGTAGCAAGAAATGCTAAGGATAGCAGCTGCCTTCACTTAAGGCATTGTGATAAAATCTTTCTGCTCAAGCTGAATTTAATAAACACACTCAAGAAACTCTTCCAAATGGAATAATGCCCTTATTATTTTCCTGACAGCAGATCTTCTTGGGGCAGGGGAAAACTGGGGGTGGAGGGGATTGAAGAGCCCTCTGTGGGGGAGGGGTTCTGCCTTGGAGTCCTCTAGTCTTTAGGGTGGAGGAGCAGGGAGCTGGGCTTCAAGGGCAGCTGAAGAGGCTGGAGCTCTGGCTGCTGAATGGAACCCTTGGAGAATGAAAGGGAGCAGCTCTGACACCCATGGGACCTTGGGTCCTCTGCGGTAAATGATTTCATTATGTCTGGGTGTGTGGGAGATGTGGGAGAAGGTACCACCTGGGGCCTGACTAATTAGCCTCCTGGGTCACACGAAAGAGAAAAGTTCTTACTTCATTCAGACTCTGAAACCCTCATGGAGGGAGCCCGGCACCACTGGGCACTGTGTCCCCAGTGGCCTGCAGCTGGGCTTGAGGAGAAAGGGACCCCACAAACTCCATCTCTAGGCAAAGGTGCCCGCTGAGGCACAGGCCATTAGGAGTCAGATCTGGTCTTCCTAGCTATTTGCTGTGATTTTGGAGTGAGATATAATGCTCAGGACCCCAAAGCTCTGATACAGACTGGGGAGGATAATGGTACCTTTAAGGGTTGGAAGAAGGCTAAATGACAACATTCCAGAGTCCCCAGCAGTGCATGGCATGTAGTGGCACGTACTTAACTAACAGTACCTGCTATTAGGAAGCTGAGGGGTCTGAGACAAGAGTCAGCCTCTCCACTAGCCCCACACGCCTGCTGACTACTTCTACCAAGGCCTGGGCCATTTCTGCAGTGGAGGCACAGCCAGAGCACTGCAAACTGTGTGATGCGTCAGTTTCTGCTCGCCTGAGAGCCTCGTGTCCAGCAGAAAGTGCTCAGAGTATGCTCAGAAAGAATGAAAGCTGGTTCTAGTAAGTAACACTATCAAGTGAACTCAGCCAGCTCCCTTTCTGTTTTACTGGCTGTCTCCTTCGAGTGGAGGCCAGCGCTGAATGACCGTAAGATAAACACAGCCCTGCCCAAGACGCATCTGTGTGTATGTCTCCTCCATCAGGCAGCCCATGAGATGCAGAGGGGACTGCTCTCTGCTGCCTTACAAATGCTCTCGCTGGGCCTTGGGGCCCTTGCTTTCATCATTCTTTCCTCATGTTTCTCAATATGATTTCTAGGAAACCAGCCCAATCCCCAGAAGACCTAAGTTCTTTATTATCTAAGGCTGTGATTGCTGCAGATGTGGCTTCAGATTTCTAGCTTCTGAGAAATGCTGCCTTAGGGTTTTTCCCCAGGACAGAGAATGCCATGTAGCTTAGACTCATTTTTAGAGATCAGCACTGCCTTCCCACTAACTGGACCATTATAGAAACTTCCTCCCCAAGTATACCACGCCTGGTCTCGGGATGGCCAACTGCATGAAACTGTGAAGAATCCTGCTTCACAGTTTCATGCAGTTTCTCCTTGCTTTCTCCATTTCCCGTTCTTTTTTTCCCTCTAGGTAGACTGTGAGGTTCTTTAGGGCCAGTTCAATCCTTAACAAAGCACCTTGAGGGACTCTTCCACACACCAAGAGCTCATGCAACCACGAAGAAATAAGAGAGAAAGCATATGCCGGGGACTGCATGATGTTACCTGGGCAATGATGTCCCCATTCTCAGCGTGAACTTGGGCAATGGCCCCTAATTCTCCTAGGCAGGTGAAGATCTCATAGAGCTGAAAGAGAAATGAATTTGTGTCACCTTCCCAGCCACACTTAGCCACCTCACTTGAAAGCCAACTACTAAAACTAGCACTCAATCAAATGAAATGAACCAGGAGAAATCCCAGACTATAACCCCAGAAATACAGACTAAAATATGTGGGAAAAGAGGAGTGTAGTCTAAAGCAACTCTGGGTGATGCGTCACTTGAAGATCCTGGCATAACTCCTAGACAAACAGGACCTGAATCTAACAGCACTGGTGTTAGATTCTGGGTCAGGAACCTATTTCTAATGAATCATTTCCCACAAAGCTGAGACTCAGCATCAGAATCATTTGGAAGAAGGGTTCCAGAAAGCCAGTGCAGCCAGGTCAAAGCTAACACAAAATCTACAACCCTGCATTTGATCCAACCCTTGTCTCCTAAGCAAGAGGCATGGGAATTAATTATTTGTATTTCCTCTGCTGATTTGAGGTTTGTCTAAAATTGACACAAGCCATGACTTCCTAAGCAGAGTCACAGGCAAGCTGGAACAACTATTCTCTGAAGCAGGAGGTCTTCCTCAGCAGATACAGCAGAGAATCCTGCACCTTCCCCCAGCTTACAAGGGGCTAAGAACTTGTTCAGTGGATGAAGCTTTAGGCTTGCCCTTCCTCTTATTCCTCAAGAAAGCCACTGCTTGTGGAAATTTCAGCTCACTGCCTGCCTGGCCAGTGGTGCCCTGCCCATCACCTTATTTACAAAGCCATGGGGACAGCAAGAGCTTTGAGAAATGTGCTGGCCCAGTGGCCTTCCACACTGACCACAGTGACTCATGCTACAAGTGCCAAAATACTCAGCAACAAGAGGAAATCCATCAGATACCCCACACTGCTCCGCATAAGGGTTGTTACCTCCGTGTTGGACACTTGGTACAAATCCTTGTAGGCCATGT
This sequence comes from Ctenomys sociabilis, assembly GCA_004027165.1. Taxonomy (NCBI): domain Eukaryota; kingdom Metazoa; phylum Chordata; class Mammalia; order Rodentia; family Ctenomyidae; genus Ctenomys; species Ctenomys sociabilis. The sequence goes on from PVKA01008545.1 coordinate 7,816, forward strand.
AAACCATGAAAGAGTTAACCCCTGCAAGACACAGAAGAGGACGAGAACAGGAGAAACGTTATTGCAAGCACCTTTGCTCCTTAGCTCCGCCTCTAGCACCCATGGGGCCTGAGCGCATTGCTCAGTGCCCAGCCAACATAAAGTAGATCCTTGCAATTCCCCACAAGCATTTTATCACATTGACTCCTACCCCAGAAGAAGTGTCACTGAAGAAGACCCTTTATTCTGTGCCTACTTTCTCACTTCCGCTATTCTAGTTTGTATCCGGAAGTCCCTCTAAAGTCTCACATACTCAAAGGCAGGGCTTTTAAAGGATGACTGAATAATGGAGCACTATCACTAAATTTAGGTCAGGAAGCAGGGACTGGTCAGAAGAGCTTGGCACGTGGGGTCCCGCCCTGGTAGGATGTAGGTCTTTCCCTTTATGTTCTCTGCCTCCTGCTGCCACCTTGACAGGGGCGGCTTTCCTGCACCTTGCTGCTGAGCATGCAAAAAAACTGACAAGCCTCTCCTTAAGTCATAGGTTTTAGGTCCTGGGTCTCAGCTAGAGGAGAGTGACTCTGGCATGCTCGCCACCTTTCCAGCTCAGAAGCTCAGTGTGTTTGGGTGTTGCTTGAGGCAGCAGCCAGCATGGAGCAGCACTCCGGCACTAGCACCTAGGAGGGAGCCGGAATACTTATCTCCCGGGGTCTTGTTTGCCTTCTGTGTAAACTAGAAAAATAATAACGCCCTACATCATAAGGAGGTGTGAAGGCAGTAAGTGCTGCAGGAGAGACCCCAGCACCCATCCTGACAGTTCCACTGCTCTCATTGAAGGATTCTCGGATGAAGTTATACTGCTGTACACTAGGACTGACGAGGATGTGGAAAGAAACAAAACCAAGCTCTCTAAAAACTGCGCCAGAATGTTGGCAGGTACGGAATTCCTTTCTCTCACTGAACTTGTACCCTGGAGTATGTACGCAGATACAAATAAATTTAATTTCTCCTCATTGTCTGCATTTTGTTTAAAGAATAAAGTCCAAAGTCGAATCTGATTTGTTAAGCTAGAAATATTCCTTGTGATTTTCGTAACAAAAGCATATTGTCTCTAAATGTAGTCTTACACACTAAACAAATTCATGTGAATTTCAAATATTAAAAAAAGATGTGAGGAAAAAAAAAAAAAGCCATGGATGCTGACCTCAGAGAACTAATGGAGCTAATGGGGACAAAAAGTAAGTTTTGCCTCTGTTCAAAGACGTCGGTTGCTAGGGTTATAAGGAAAATTAAATTTTCACCCAAAATAAATAGGTGGGTCTGGGGAACAGGGAATCATTTTGAGGACAGGAAGACTATTTTGGTCTGCTACCATTCGGCCATCCCATCCCACAGTGCTCCCAGCCAAAAGTGGATTATAGTCTGAGAATGGCTCCACCCAGAATGGGTCGGCTCAGGGCAGCTCTTCCGGAAAGCTTGCCTGTTACGCATGGAATGACGCCGGCCCTATGGAGTAGTCAAAGCCATTCAATTTTCTACTCAGTTGAGATGTCCAGCACAGAAGAAGGTATGAGACGAAAAGAAGGAGCTGACTTTTACATTCTGTGTCACCAAGAACTGGACAGGACTCGTGGGTAAAAAGAATAAACACAAAATTCATTCTCTGATCATGTGCCCCTTCTCTGCACCCCAGGGGCAAGTTCTTCTGTGGGACTCCCGCATGTGCGTCACACACTCCTAATGTAAGGACAGTGCTTGTGACTTGTCGCATTTATTCTATTATTCTTCATGGAACTAGATGTCCAGTACAGGGCATGACTTAACAATATTAAGATATTAGATATCTAATGATAGAAACACAGAAAGAAGTAGAGTAAAGGAGAATCTAAGAAAACAGGCTTAACTCAGGCACTTTGGAGAGGAAACTCTCTTACAACCTGCACCCCTAGTAGACACAGGGTAGAACATATTTTCATGCCCTAAGTTTCTAGCCTGAGTGGCGAGACATCCTTGTTCCTAAAATCATGTTAGATTTTTCCAAGGATGTCAATGTTGCATGAGCAATGGTTTGCCCTTTAGGGTAAAAATAATAAAGCTTTACAATTCCTAATCTCATATTTGCTGTGCAGGTGACCTTATGTAGGCTACATTAGTCTCTCCTAACCGCAGTTTCTTCCTCTACACAGTGGGTGGTATTGGATAGAAGTGAGGAAGACCCCTTGGGGTAGGTCCACTCCTTACTAATTCTGTAATCCTGGGCACAGTCTGAGCCTCAGCTTCACCAACTGCTCATAAGAGTGGAAGCAACAATCTTTAGCACGTAAGGACCCCGAAGAGGGGAGTTACACTCCATCAAGTGCCTGGTATGAAGTGGAACTCCTACATCCAGCTCTAGAGCTTAATGCTTTAGACTCCAAGCGAGACTGAAACGAACTGACAGTCTGAGGAGGAGCTGCCAAGGGAGCGGGTAGCAGGGCACGCATGCTCAGATTCACCTTTGTCCTTGATGAGGCTCTGCACTTCCTGCTTGACGCTGTCGTTCCAATGGGTGATGTCCACGTGCAAGGCATAGTCACAGCAGCTCTTCCCGTCGGCCCACTCGCGCCACTTCTCGTAGGCCTCCGTCAGGCTGGACTCAGGCTCTGGCACCACATGATCAACTGAAAGACAAAGAGGCCCAGGTGGTTGACCCAGACCTGGCTTCCCCCCATTGCCCAGGCCACTCCCTACTAGTTTAGCTATAAAGGCATAATCCTTCAAGCTTCCTAAACTTGAAATTAAACTAGAAAACATTCTCTAGTTTTAATCATCAGTATCTCTCAAGGATACTGATGATGGAAATGTTTTTAGCTACGAGATCTACAAAAAACTAGCTTCTCTAAACTTCAGTTTTTTTCTCCTTAAACCAGGTGCCACAGGAGAGTCGTGGTGCTTTCTTTGTAAGTGTGTGTGGTAGTTGATATGTTGTATCAACTTGAGATGTCAGAAGCTTGGATGAATTGGCTCTGGAGGGTCTGTGCCCCCCATCCTGCAGGGCAGGAAGGGCCTACCTTAGGGCAAAACAGGGCCCGCTCCATAGTGACTCAGCACAAAAAGATTATATAAGTGAGGTGAGGAAGGCTTCTGCGCCTTCCCAGTGCCTTGGGGATGTCCGAGTCTTCGTCACACCACTTTGCAGCTATGGGACTTCAGAGGAGCTTGATCTCCCAGAGGTGCTACTTCAGAAGAGCTCCGATCTTTGTGGTGGAGCGTTGGTCTTGGCAGTGAGAGTAGAAGGAGGGGATAGGCTTGATGGACGGCGCGGCTGCTGCTCCTCCTCTGCTCTTCATCATTTTCTGCCACCATGGACTGCTGCCTTTTGCCTTTGGAGCCAGGGGAGTATGGACTGAAACCTCCAAAGACTGTGAGCCAAATAAACCTTTCCTTCCTTAATTTTGAGGGTTGGGTATTTGTCCCAGCAATGAGTAAAAAGTAACTAAGACAGTGTGCTGCATAGTTTGATAGAAAAATCTATGCACAGCACTGCACACTATGGCTATCACATCAATGACTCCATACTTATTGCACAACGCCATTACCAGGGCTGTGTCACTGCCAGGGGTCAGGATGGGCTTTAAAGTTCTGCCAGCATAAGAGAGGTGAGCCTTCCTGCTCAGTGATGAAGGAAGAGCTCACATCAGCTGCATAAATCCAACACGATGGCCATGGATCTCATTTCCGTGGGACGTTTCTGGCAAGCATCCAATGGCTCTGAGCTCAGAACTACTCTTCCTCCGGCATCTGTGCATAATTTTGCGTTTCACATAATCACCTCCACATCTGTGAGGGTAATACAGAAGTTATGCTCTCACAGCTCCCCCTGCAAGCTGCTAAGACAAAGTGAGAATGGGTATAATTTCCTGAGAACTTCACATAAAAAGTCTGGAAGCTTTTCATGCATTATCATCATTTCCAAGCCTAACAATTATTCCCAGGGAAACAGGTGTGGACAGATGCAAGGTCTTGATTTTAAGGATGCATGCTACATATTTGTGTCGATGAAAAACCAGCAAGAACCAGGGACGTCTGGTTGCCTGTGGAAATCATAATGACATCATAAGGTGATGGCCCAAATGAAATATTGTGGCAGAGAAAACATAAATGAGTGGAAGGTTATTTGTGACATGTAATTGAGTGAAAATGACAGGATAAATACAGTACTGTCCAAATAGTGGGGTCCTATTTTTGTTAAATGGGAAAATATGTGTAGAGCCTATAGCCAACTTGCACAGTGATGTGGGATTACAAGGTTTCATTTTATTTTTCTCCTCTTCTATTTTTTTTTAATATCTGAGATTTCCAAGTTAACTGTGAAAGCCATGAATGCTTTTGTGGGTCCTAATATACATCGCTCTTGTCCCGTAGGTCTCTGACTTCCCTTCTGCTCCTTCCCTAATGTAGAAGACCAAGCACAGCATGCTGCCCGAGGATACTGCTTGGGTCCAATTTCTTGCTTTGACTGCAGGCTGCCAGCCAAGGTCACCATTTCCTCAGTCTTCTATCACAGGCAGCCCTGGTGCATTCATCGAAGAGTAAATGAGTGTAGCTACATTATTAATGCCTGGACACACTAGGGCTTTCATGGGCAGGCGGTTGCTGAGAAGTCAGCCGGCTTCCACCCTGCAGCTGGAGAAAGCTTTGGTCTTCCGGGATTGCACGTTTTATGGCTCTGAGGCGGTTTCTCTTAGCTGCCACACCCCACTAGCTAAAGCTGGACACTGCCAGTGCTCCTACTGAAAAGGAGTTCAGGACAGCAGGCTATTCTATGGCTCAGGGCTTTTGGGTGGATGCATCTGATGTTAAAATAAATAGCACTCTGGCTGACCACAGTTGGGCTCAGCACTGAGACAGGACCACATTACATTCACTGAGATTCCTTTGGGACAGGGAGAACCACCCCAGCATGCCAGCAGCTTAGTAATCTACTGGCAGACCAATCCTTAGATTTTTGTGAAATCCCAGCTTACCAGAAATAAAACCAAAGAAAATCAAAATAAAGAAAAATGGAACCCACCCTCACAGTCGGTTCAATCTCAAAGGTACAAATTGGTCAGATAGCACTAAATCCAATGAGGCCCACCAGTTTCCTAAGAACTGCGAGCCCCCAGTATTGTTTCTGTAAGTGTTCACTCCCCAGGCTGTTGAATTCACATTTGTTTACTTCATGAATCTGCTCTGTGCAGTTACAGTGAGTCGCCAGTTCCCCAGCCCAGCCTGCTTTTCTCAGGTCCCATCAGCCAGAGAATCCATAGCGGAATTTTCGAGGAGTGTACAAGACAGCAATGGAGGTCGCGGTGATTCGCACGTTTGCTTACGACACGCCTATGGGTATAAAAATGCAAAATCTGAGGGTCTTACTGATCATTGTGGTGCCCCCTGCTAAGGCAGCCTTGGTCCCTTGAAAGAAGTCGTCTACAGTGGTCATCCCTTTGTACGGCATCTGAAAGTGAGTGTGGACGTCGATGCCTCCAGGGATCACCATCTTCCCGTTGGCTTCAATGGTCTTCACTCCTCCAGGGACAATCAGATTGTCTCCTATTTGCCTGGAAAGACAGCAAGATCACTGGTAACTTTAAAGAGCATTTCTCAAAACAAATACAGCTGAGACATTTTAACATGCTGCTCAAAAGTAGTACAAGTGACTCACAAGTCTAGAGATGTTAAAACAAAGACATGTGTTTATTGTTACAAGATGACTTTGATATGGGATTAGGAAGACACCTGTTTGTATTGACCTCAAAATAACCTGTATGAGACCATGTGTCCTAGTTTTATACTGTAACCCCAGAGGTTTGATAGTATCTGGAATGCAGTGTCTGTGATGGGTATTTTGGGGAAAAATGTATTAATTATTCCATTCATTTTGTTCGTTGTTTATGTTGAAAGTGAAGAATAACACTGGGAAAGGTACTAATGAGTACAAAATAATGGATTTTTAGGAGAGAGAAGGAAATATAGTCATTGTAAGAACAGACATGGGAACTTAGTAGTTGTCTCTTAAGCAGGTCATATGTGCTTCTAAGAAAACAACTCTGCCCAGATCTATTTCCACTTCAGTCATCACTCCCAGCTCTAACTTTCTTGATGCTTTATCATCAACCACAGCTCACAGCAGATTCCAAAGGAGGAAGTCAAAGATGTAGACGCCTCTGGCACGGGCTGTATTTGAGAAGTCAGGGTCTCAGTAGTAGCTTCAAGCCAAGAAAGGAGATTATGACAACCTCCCGAAGACACTTCTCATGGCCCAAGAAGCCCATGGCACCCCAGAGAGAAGCAGGGCAGACCAAGGGGGAAGCAAGCCAATAGGTATCCTTCACAAGGAATGTAAAAAGTGCGACCACTTCCTGCACAGTGGGACTTACAGATCAGGTAGCACTGCTTAGTTTTTAATATTATTTTACATCCTTGCTTTAAACAGCTGTTCAAGCCTGTCCATGTGGATTTCAGATACACATCGATGCTGCTGCATGATCCTTGAATATTTCTTATGTTGCGTACACAGGTATTCCACTGCTAATATCATAAATGCCTCACAGCCAGCCAGAAAAGGTCTCTCTTGGTACAGTAAGAAGCCTCCCCCTGGCCTGTCAAACTGAGTTCTGAAACTGCAGTACTTCTGACATCTCTTAAGAGTTCAACTTCACCACATCACCATGGGACCATTCCAGGGCCACCACAATTCAAAACACACTGTGGAAAAATGCAGCCTCTGGTCATAACTCTAGTCCAGACACTGGCCTATTCTGCTCCCATTTTTCTTCCTCACTGGTTTTTTTTTCCCCTGAGGGAAATTGAAAACCAAGTGCATGAAGAATTGCCTGGCCCGTGTCTTTGCATGTATGTTTTCACTTGTTTTGACAATTAGCATAGCACCAAGTCTAAAGCAGTAATGTCTCTCCCTTTTTTCAATCACTGAAGGTTCACATTTCATCTCCTCTCCTTCATCAAGTTCTGGTGACATCCATCCACATCTAATAAGAATAAGAGGGCAGCTGTGCTCTGGATGCAGGCTGCTTGGATCTGACCCTGGTTATGCCATTGGAGTTCTACAACAATAGCCAAGTCACTGAACCTCAATGAATGCCTCCTCCATGGAGCTGTATGGACTAAATTCATTATCTGCTAAGATCAAAGAAGTGTTAGACACATCAGGTTCAATAAACAGCAGCTGCTCTCCTTAATCATCAGCCTTCTCTCTCCTCTGGACTTTATCTGTTATAGCATTGCTTGCTGCCCACCGATAACATTAGGCCCTCCACATATATGCTGATATCTCTGTTCTAAGACACTGCAGGGTCCCTGGAGAAGAAAGCAGTGATATCTACTGTAGTATGTGACACGGCAGTGTCCAGAGCCTTAGAACTGCTTTGCACACGGAAAGTCCTCCTGGCATCTGACTATGAAACAACTGTAGGAAATTGGATCTTATAGTCTGTGAGTTAAGGATGTTGTAGGAAACATGATATTTCTAGATTAGACAAAGCTCCAGATTATCCAGCCCTTCCTCAATTACAAGTGCAAACACTTAACAACTGATGGCTAAATTTCTTCTCCAATATTCTTGACTAATAGCCTTCCACTTGCTCTATCAAAGCTGGAGAAGCAGATTTGTCTTACATATTTAAATCTCTTACTGAAGAGAGACTCTAAACCAGACTCAACTGCAAAAGAGCTACGTGACCAGTGAGTGATGATTCTCACAGACATGAGACTAAGAGGAAGCGTGGCCATCGACTCTTTCCACTTCTGCAAACCTCTGAGTGAGGCTGCTCAGACCTCCAACAATGTAGAACAATTTTAGTAACAGAAAAATATACAATCAATTGTGGGTTATACATTGAACTAATTATTGTAGTTTTTGGTCGCCTATTACTTCCATCTTTTCTGCTTCTAACAAGGAAAAGGAAGGGCATAAATTTGACGAGCAACTAGGAAGGAATATCTTCTCTCCCACATTTGTTCACTCAACTATTCGCTCAGTCACTCACATATTCAATGTATTTGACAAATACACTGACCTTTAATAAGTTATTTACTCTGTGTGCCTCTTTCTGTTCATCTGAGAAAAGAAGACAATAATACTTCCTAGTGTTGCCAACAGAATGAAGGAAATAAGTGTAAAATATTTAACATAGCCATTGACCTCTACTGTACATGCAATAAAAGGCAGCTCCAGGCACTAAGAGCCACTGGGCCAAGTGTTGGGGCCATGGCAATGGGCTAGATAGAGTCTACGATCGCCAGGGAGCCAAGATGCTTGAGAACACAGAAAGGAAAGCAGGTGTAGATTTGGGACCTGGGAGGGAATGTCTGCCTACAGAAACTTATATCTGAGCCAAATTTTCAAATGAAATCAAGAGCTCTCTTCTAAATAGACTCTTCAACTAGCTAACGAAGTGGAACAATAATACTGAGTGAGGTTAGCATGGTAAGGAAGATCAGTTAGATGCTGTCATGTTAAAACATCCTATTAGTGTAGTGGTACACTTTGGTGAACATAATCAAGTTCTATTCTGGCATTCACTATGTAAGAAATGTACACATAATTAACTGGCTCTGCTCCATAATTAACTGGCATCTAACAGTGAGCCAAGGAATAATGAAAATACAATATGCATTCTTTGGGAATCTATTTAAAAATGATGTCTGAAAGGCGTGCAGTGCCTGGGCTTGCCCTTCTGAGTCTTATACTCTATCAAGGTCCTGCTAAATAGTCTCTGGATGACCTCAGCATTGTTCTGTTGATCACATTCAGAATTTTCACTTCATTCATGCCATCAAAGCTTGTGTCTAGGCCTTCACTGAGGAGAACAAGTCCACAAATGAAAGAAAAGTTGCTAAATACATACTTTATTAAGCCATCCTCCATATAAATGTCGGCATAAAAAGACTGGTCATCATTGACGATTCTGCCTCCCTTGATCAGGAGACGGTCACTCTAGAAAAGAAGGAACACAAGAGTCATGGTCAGAACCCAAACTTCAGGGCAGTGTTTCCTGAGGTTTTCTCAATGTATGGTTCTAGTCATGGGCTTTTAGAAGCAGCTGTAATAACATGAAGTCATGCTCACTTCATGTTACATTTAACTTTTGCCAGGCTTACATATGTGTCCACAACACAAAATTATAAAAGTGTAAGACAAATCACTAGGTGAGAAGAAGACAAAATATCTACAGCATTCCCTTCAGAGTAGTGGCATTACAAAGTTATTACATTTGCTTTTTATACTCAGAATTTCTCACATTGTTAGTGGATTTCTTTAATGATTAGAGACACAAAATTTGGGTATGTGATTCAACTGGAAACAATGAAAATAACTGCAAGGTTATTATTAGCAAAACAAATACATACTTTCTGCGCAAGTCAGGAGATTACAGAGCCCATCAAATGAACAGGGCTTAGACTGAGGTCGGAGCTTTTGATTGGATGGATACAGCTTTGTTTCACCACAGAGGAGTTTGGCTGAAAGGGACTATGGTGTGAGTAAAGACTGGGAGCTGGATTTTGTAAAGAACTCAAATGTATCCATTTATACATCCACTCACCCACCCATCCACCAACCCACCTATCCAACCATCTATCAGTCCATTTATCTATCAACCACCCATTGATGAAACAATTATTTAATTTTTATCATTAGGTAGGAAGAGTATAGTTGTGAACTAGACATACTAAATCATGTAATTTTAGTGAGAAGTCTAACAATAGATAAAAGCAACAAAACACAGCAATGATAAATTGCATGAAATGTCACACAACACAAGAGCAGGGCTTTGTTTCAACAGAGGCCATGGAAAGTCTGTCCAAGGAGTAACAATGACCATGAAGGTAGGGCGGTGGCAGTTCTTTGGGCAGAAGGAATACATGTGCAGAAGCTCTGAATTAAAAATAAACTTCTTCTTTGAAAAACTGGGGGATGGAGAGGATAGCTCAGTGGAATAAGTGTTTCTTTGGCAAGTGCAAGGGGCTGAGTTCAATCCCTGGCTTAGCAAAAATAAAGAAAGAAGAAGAAAATCTAGAAAAGATCCAAATAGAGAAAGCAGGAGGTGAAACTTGGTGTCAGGAGAGTTTGAGTCTAAAAGAAAATACCCTGAGGCAGGAGGACTGTACACTGAGAGGTGCAGACCTGTGCACAAAACAGCTCTGGGCCACAGTGGTCCAGCCAGTGCTCTACAGCACTTGGGACGCCCCTGCTCCACAGGGACTAGGGGTGTGGGATGGAGGTGTCAGGGCCTCCTGACCCCTGGGTGAGAACACAGCTTTCAAGGAGGATACGGTTTCAGGGAGGAGGCAGCCATGCAGCCAGGTGACTTCTGGCTTCTGAAGTGGAAGTGGGAGATCAGGGGCCGAGAGAGATACATACGGAGGCTCCCATGGGAGACAGAGCACTATCACTTAGCTGCTCTTGCTTCCACGGTACTGCATGAAAACAGGAAATCTCAACATGTCATACTGCCAGAGCAGAGGGTTTATAAAAGATACAGACCAAGAAGAGTCTAGAAACACCCTACATAGGTAGCAAGGAAGATGCAGTCAAACAAAACTGCCACACATGTTTCACAAACCCGCATAGTTCAGTCTTTGTGGGTTTACCCATCTTCTGATCATGTATTACCTTCTTTTCTGCACTTATAAAAACTACAAAATGTACTGTTCTTGTCACACACCAGACTATTTGATCAAAAAGACTTTCAAAAAAAATTTCTCTTTGCCTTCTCCCATGTTCCCTTGATATGTACCAACTATTTTATCTTTTGCAAGGCCTCCCAAGGATATAGTACGTGACCTTCCAACAAATTTCGCCTGCTCCCACTGAAATTAAATGTGAAGCATTGTGGTTTTAGTGATTTATCATTTATCTCTTGTCTACACCAAAGATGCCTTCAGTCTAAGAATCATGTATTTTTTTTTTTTTGTAATCTTTTTTACATTAATTCCTGAAGCCCATATTAAACAGCTCTCACATATTGGTCAAAGGAATGGCTAAAGAGGGAAAAAAGAAGGCTACATTGTATCAGCATAAATAAAGAGATATCGGACTCAGAAAATTTTGTGAAGTCATATAATTTGACCTTTAAGAGAACAGGAAACCTTTTCTAATGTACTGTTGTAATAGTATTATGGAATGACATGAGACAGTCTTAGTTAGGTCTGTGCTTTGAAACTAGCATATAAATTACAAAAAATATCTTTTTCCACTCCCTGCGCCTATTCAGCAGATCTGTATTCTATAAGCTCCACCCGGGGCTCTGAGTTCTTAGGCACCCATCAGGCAGCCCAGCATCAAGCTACAGACCAGTACAAGGAATCGTATACAATTCTGCGTTGATGAAAGCCACAGCAGTTCCAAGAGGCGTTTCAGAATGGCAAAATCCTGGTAGCTGTAAGAGTTTCCTCGCATAGCTCAGTGCTTTTCTGATGCTTCTTATTTTTCTGGTACAGAGCTTTCCTACCCAGCCTAACGATGTTCAGCCTGAACCATTTTGCTGTGACCACCACGTCCCTCAATCAGCTTCTCACATCAGCCAAGAGGCAAAAGCCATGGAGGCCCTATGTACAGCATAGGCCTAGCAGGGGCTGATGGGACAGAGAACGCCACTGAGATGCACCATGCGAAGCTCTTCAAATGGTAACTGAGACTTCTAACTCAATAATAAGGCATCTAGAAAGGGCCGGGAGATGAATGATAGAAATGCTATAGATTGCAGACAGAGCAGACTAACAAACAAGACCCTTGGTTCCTGGGCCATAAGTATTGATTACTATTGCTGCCATTATTATTTGTTTTCTTTCTTTTTTTTAAAATGTATTTGCAGGGTTTGCAGGGTCTATAGGGTCTCACTACATAGATTGGACTCATAGTGATTCTTCTGTTTTTGGCCTCCCAAACACTGGGATTACAGGCACATGCTACCGTGCCCTCAATCACCATCTCAGTGTGCCCTCCACGCGGGCCCGGCCTGGCAAGCCAAACCCCTGCTCCTGCACTCTGCCTAAGCAGGCACTTTAGTCTGCTGAGCTATCTGGCTGGCCCTCATTATTTGTTTTCATTGTACACAGCAGAAACACTAACACTTGAACCCATAACAAACACATGCTTGGGAGCAGGGGTCCACAGTCTGCTCCCTATCCTTCCACCCAAAAATCCCACATGATTAATTTCGACATTTTCCATGCATGGGAAAATCCAGTACAGAGGACAGCCTGAGCAGACCAGCCATTAGACACAGCAGAGCCTGCAAGGCAATTCAAGGCTTTAGCACAAGGAACATAAGGCCAGGATATCTGCTGACCTGCCTGCAGCGACAGAAGCCAGATTCTGCTGGAATGAAAACACGATTCTGCATGATGTATGGACCTAAGGCAAGTTAGGATCAAAACCCAACAAGATGCACAAAGCCACAGTAGTCTGTGCACGTCACCTTCAACAAGTAGCATGGCTTTTTATTAGGGCTCTCCATTTTCCGTTTCAAGCAACTAAGGTTGTCAAGCACCCATGGTCTCATTTGGAGCCTTCTGAACTTTCCCATGTAATGAGATACAAGAAGAATGATGCTATTTCTAGAGCATGATGGAGTAATCTGTATTCTCTCTCTCTCTCTCTCTCCCCTGTATGTGTGTTTGTATTCTGCTTTGTTGTTCTTTTGAGACAGGATCTCACTATGTAGGTGAGACTAGTCTTGAACTTACTGTGTAGCCCAGACTGCCTTTGAATCCATGGAGATCCTCCTGCCTCAGCCTCCTGAGTGCTGTGATTACAGGCATGCACAACCAGCCTGACACTGGGTGGCATATGAACCCCAAATGAAGCTACCCATACCCTGATGCAACAAGCAGGGAGCTCTGCCTTAGACTCTCATAGCTATCAAGGGCTGGGTGCTGAACCCTCATACAGTATGGCAAGTGTGGGGCCAGCTGTGCATTAGCACTGGGAGACGAGACAGACCGCTGACCTAGACCTGTGACCCTGAGTTAGGCCTTGTCCTCACAGAGCGTCAGTGTTTTCACTAGCCCAAAGTAGACAGTAACACCCAGCTTATCTCTCGGAGTGGCTGGCAAGAATGAGGACATGTGTGAGACACAGGCAGAGAGCAGTGCCTTGAGGAAGACCGACTCTTTTGCACCTAGTAAACATGTGACATTTATTCCATTAACAGTATTTATAGTATGCTATATTAGTTTAAAAGCCTTGAGCACTGTGGAGAAAGACTACCATTCCTGTTTTCCGAGTAGGGGGCATATGCACAGGGCACCTTACACTAGGTGACAAGAGTGAGCCCCAGAGTGAATTGACTTCATGGCCAAGGAAATTCACTGCACCAGTTTCCCCCAAGGCCTCTGTTCCAAGGGTATTTAAATCTTAGAACAAGGGGTCTTTCTGACAGAATTCACTTTCTCATCTTATACTAAATCTGTTTTAGTGTTTAAACTGCTGACTACTTCTCTGCTGTAGGTAACTTTAAGATTCCATTGAGTTTTAGCCACTGCTCATAAAATCAGTGCATTAAATCAGCCCCTTGCAGGCTGAATGTGTTAGTGTAATTCGTAAAGGAACAATTCGCAATCCAGGGTGTGAAAAAGAAAGTCTATTTTTCTCCTTTTAGAGTATAATAATAATTAAAAATATTTTAAAAAATTGAGTTTTGAAGAGAAAGGGGGAGAAAAAGAAGGAAGGAAGCCATTAACATATTACAAATGATGGATGACTGAGGCAAGCCAGCATCTGGAAAGAAGACAGTCTCAACTAAGATGACTGGATATATTTCTTTCCCGAAGTCCTCCATGCAAATACTGTAAATAAAAGTTTCCCCACTCCAAAGGATATCCCTTAAAATGCCTCGTCTACACAAGGCCATGAGAGGATGCCTCCTAGAGAAATCTGAGCCCGCACAGACTTCTCCTGCTTGACCAAACCAACTTGAAGACTCCATCAGATCAGAGCCTAAAACATAATCAATGTCTGTTCTGTCATCTGCAGCCATTCGAGCAGTGCCTAGCAAACGCTATACTCCTCTGACGAGAAAAAAGGATATAAAATGGAGAAGGAATCTCTAAAAAGCAAATATTTCGTTACTTGGATTCAAATCACAAGGAAGGGACTTTTGACTGTCAGAGGGAATTTGGGATCCTTTTAAAATCCAGATGAGAAGATGAGGCTGCAGATGGTTATTTTAAATAAATTCCCATCTGGACAATCAGATGTGATTTCCCTAAAACATGCTCGGTCTTTCTATATCAGGACAGACAGGCTATCTGGATGAAATCTTGTTGGTTTTCTTCCCTACACAGCATCCTTTAAAGAACAGAGGAAAAACCAGTCTTTCTCAGACAGTCCAGCTGATTCAGAGTGGCATTCAGGAAAAGTTATAAGACTACCTGAGCTGGATAAATCTCTTCACTTTTCTGAGCTTCAGCTTCCTCATTCATGAAATGAGGAAAATTACATGTTTTTCTTAGGGCACTGGAAAGGGTTGTGGAGCACATTACATGTAAAACGTTGAGCCCTGCTTGGCCCACTGTCAAGGTCCCACGTGTAAGCTGCCTTCACTACCATCATTCCTTACAATCACAATGCACTACTGTAAAGCTCTTCTCTCATAAACAGGAACTGAACTAACACTTTGTTCATCAAAATCCAGCAGAGCTTACCATAAAGGAAATTCCAGAGACGCTAGTCCCCAGCCAGTCCTCAGCAACTGCTCTACGTTCTTGTCACCCAGAGCCAAGGTCAGACAATACTTCTACTTTGAAATGCACCTGCACAGGGCAAGTTCCCATGGCCCTTCCAAGTCATGCTAACAAGCCCACATTAAAAAATAACTTCTCCCAGCAAGAATACAAAGCAATCTATAAACTAGTCCCATACTTACCCTCTCTGCTTAGCATATGGATCTGTTTCTTGGACCATGCATGACAAGGATGCCTTTGACAGAAAGGTTTGGGAGAAGCCATATTTGCAGGAGCAGTCCAGCTTTACAGCTCTGAGATTTTATTGAAACCAAGCAAGGGTTTGGCAGGACTGGGTATTCCACAGCTCTAAACAGCTACAGTTGAGTCTCAATATACTTTTCCTTTCTCTGACATCCCAGCACAGTTAAGACCACCACAGCATGCTGGCTGCAAGTGAATTTCATGCACTCCTTTCACAAGGCAAGCCATATGCAGAGCATGCACACATGGGAAGCACTGTGTTCCATTTATTATGTTTGACTTGACCTTATGGGGGAGAAAAGGTAAGCACAGCAGGAAGGTGGAGGGGGCAGCAGCCAAGGGCAGTACCAATCAGGACACAGGCCCGCTCAGCTTTCATCAAAGCCAGCCACATACATTCTTCCTGCTCCAGATTTCTTTAGTGATTATTTGCAAGCTGTCATTATCAAAGGGCCTGACAAGTGTTAGGGCCTGCCCCCAGGTCAAAGTGGATGGGAAACGAACTGGAGATGCCACCTTTATCTTATTCCCTGATAAAGTTTTCTCGATCTTCAACAGGGTCCAAGGTACAAAGAAGCTCAAGTGGATGACCAAACCAGGAAAGAGAGGTGGGGCAGGGGTGGGGGTGAAGACAGAGTCATTCTGGTCTTGTAGGAAGGTCTGCAGGGCTTGAGGAGCCCAAGCCTCAGGTACTTTATGCACCTGTTTTATGATACTTGACATATCCTGGTACCAACCATGCTGCTATTTGCCAAGCATTAGCCTAAATAAATATACTTTAAAAGTAAACACTGTCTTACTCTTATAAATTCTAAGTCAATATCACTTGCCCAAAATAGTAAGCCTAGGAATAAATATAATAAAAACATTACTAAATTTTGTCTATATTTGTATATATATATATATATATATATATATATATATATATATATATATACACACACACACACACACACACAAATATATTTGTATATTTTCAAGCCATCTTCAACAAGGCTTGAAAAGATGAGCTCTATTTCCTATGTTGTGGAAAATAGAAAACAATGATCAAGTGTCAGACAGGTGTGAATCAGACACATTCAGACTTTTTCTTTGACTTAATTAGAAGATTTTGAAAACCTGAAAGGGGATGAGGTTTCTCGTTATGTGATTCAACATTATCACTCTCACCCTCTTCTTTTTTGTGTGTTTGTGTATTTATTACAGGGTCTACAGGATCTCACTATGTAGATCAGACTCGTAGTGATCCTTCTTTTCGCAGCTTACCAAGTGCTGAGATTACAGGTGTGCACCACCATGACCAATGGCCTTCTCAGCGCGATCTGAGGGCAGGACTGGCATGGCACTCCCAGGACCAAACTCCAGTCCTTGCACCTGTCTAAGCAGGTTCTTTAATCCACTGAGCCATCTGGCTGGCCCTCACCCTCTTCTTTGACAACATAAAATGATGTGATGTAACAGTTAGATTACTGTCCTTGCTGTCAAAACATGGGCCAGGACAATGTGGGCTATATGAATCCAATATACCAGTGTGGGCTGACAACCCACAGGGGTAAACATGGGCCTGGTAGAAATTGAGCAGAACCCAAAGTAGAGTGGCAGAGACTCCCAGAGGACAGCAGCATGGCCAAAGAAGGAGATGATCTGGGGCCACGCTTGACATGAGAACCCAAGTGGGAACGAGGGAATACAGGAAAGAGGCAAGATGGTGAATAAACATCTGTTGCTGAAACAGAGAATGCTCCAGATCTGGATTAAATAAAAGACTGATGGCACATCTTAAGATGGGCTTTTGCTCAAGAAAAATGGGAAGGTAGCTGTCTGGACAGAAATCTGCACTAATAGTTTGCAGTGCGATTCAGAACCAAGAGATTTGATAATCAAGGGTTATATTAGTGTCTCTGCCACTGATCTTGCATAATTTTAGATAAGGGATTTGATTTTTCTCTGGACCACACTTTCTTTAGATGAAGGTACATCTAGCTCTCTTAGCTGACATATCTATATATTTATAAGGTATAGATAAACATTCTTACTTCACACAGCTAGAGCTTGAATTAATGAGATGGTGAAATTCTGTATTCTTATATGTTTTTCTGTTTTAATTCTAATTTGTTTCTCTTTAAAAAATAAAAAATGAATTAATGGCATGATTACATTATGTTTGAAAGGCTTATAAGCAATAAGCATTACATATATTACTGCTACTATTCTACTTCCACTTTACGATGTTTATGATATAGATCTACAGAGAAAGTCACACCCAAACTGGTGTACAAACACAAGGTAGCTATTGTCATACATTACCTGAGGAGAGAATGTAAATTACCTGAGAGATACTGCTGTAGTCAGGGTTTGCAAGAGAATAGATTTAATAGAGGACACATAATTCATAGGATTATTTTATAACATTCACCCAAAAGAGTCAAATGCAGAAGAGTGCAAGAGATCTCATGCAATAGAGATCCAAAGATCCAACTGAGGCTCTGGGCCACATAGCAGTGAGTTACGAGAGTCCAGTTGAAGACCTAGGGCTATGGTAATGTCCTCTTATGAGTCCAGCTGGAGGTGTGGACCCACAACAATGTCTCATGCAAATCTGCATCAAGGTTCTTCATTGGACAGGCTCAATGGCCAATGGGAGAAGCTGGAAAGTCTGTGCCACAAGGGTGAAGGACATGTGCCAGCAAGCTGAGGGAGATGCACTGGAGCCATTACTCAAGGTAATGACCAGAGTTCCCCCTGCCACAGCCATCCTCAGTGACAGTGAGGACCCATGCTCTTCCAATAATAAGAACAGCTGAGTTCATATCAGAAAAACAAGCACGACAAACTTCTCCAGAATAATCAACAGAAGCACACCATCTTCCCTTTCCACTCTCCTTGTATGCTGCTGGCATCACTGCACAGGGAGGTCTTCCACACCCAGATCCATGCTGACTCAATTCAGTTGTTACAGGCTGACTGTTAGTTAACACACTACAGATACAGCGCTCAGGACCACCATATAAAATCCAGAACAGAATAAGAAGTCAATGCTTTAGAGAACCAATTCACACTCATCTTTGATCTGGATTCATGACACTTGAGAAGTCTATTATTTTTTTAAATTTTGTTTTGTGCTATTTCTTCTTCACCTCAGACTCACAGAGAAAGCTCTCTGCACATTTTTGGACTAGCGAGCTTCCACCCAACAGGATTCTGTGTCCTGTAATCCCACGAGCTTCTGAAAAACCCAAATGCTTACTGCATGAGGAGGAAGTGCCTGAGATTTCAAACCAGACCTTGATTCTGAGGATAAACAAGATTAATGATTCATTCCTGAAACATGACAACTAGCCAGAAACATGAAGATGAAATAGTAATAAAAGTAAGCCAAGAATCCATAGATGATTGAAGAGAGACAAGACAGAAGTGAAGTAAAAAGACAATGGCCAAACGCTGAGAACAGTAAAGTAGTAAGTAGACATGACCAGTGGTGGGCTTGGGTCAGAAGCAGGGATGAATTGGTAATGAATGGAACAGTGGAGATTTTCAGGGTCGTCAAACTATCCCAGAGGATGCTGTAATGGTGGATGCATGACATCATTTCTTAAGCAATAAAAGTGAATCCTGATGAAAACTATAGACTTTGTTGATTGTGATACCAATTAGCACCTCAACTCTAACAACTACACCATATACCAAAGCAAGAGTATGGGAATTCTCTGCACTCTATGAATTCTTTCTATGAACCTAAACTACTTCTCATGGTTCAAATATAAAATATCCACCCCGCAAAGATTCATATATTGAAAGCTTGAGCCCCAGCGCAGTTCAGAGGGACTGGATCTTGAGGGGACAGCCTTGTGGATGGGGTGAACCTGACTGAATGGGCTCCCAGGAGGCGGAGCCCAGTGGGAGGAAGAGGGTCATGCAGGACTGCGCCTCAGAAGGGTGCATCTCCTCCCAGCCTCTCTGCTCCTCAGCTGACATAACCTGAGCACACTTCACACTCTTCTGCCGCGATATTTCACATCATCACAAGTGCAAAGTAACGGAGCCAGCAGACCATGGCCTGAAACTTCTGAAACTGTGAACCATTGTATTTTCTTCCATTAAAAACAAAGTGCATTAATTGAAAAAGAGAATCTTTCTGGCAGAAATCACAGCCCACAGAGGCCTTGTTTGATGTGGGTCTGGGAGGAAATGGCTGATCTGGACACAGGAATTCTATGTGTCCTGGGATGGGGGAGATAATTTATTCAATAATTCATGGGTAGCCCTGACTGAAGCTTATACACCAAAACTACTAAAAGCTTTATGTGTCTTGCTTGCCATGAATAAATTATGTGCTGTCATCTTCCTCAAGGGATTGAAGGTGACAAGAAGGCTCACAGAGTTTAACTCATGGTCTTATGCCACATAAGCAGCCACTGGAAAAGCCAATAGTAAAAAGGCAAGCAATGCATTTCAGTGAGAAATTAAGGGTTTGGACAGGGCTCTGACGCAGGCAACAGTGCAATGGAGACTGCAAGATACAGTTGTATGTGGAATAGGACTTTTATTCTATGTATACTGCACAGCTCTACAAGAGATTTTTTTTTAAAGATTTATTTATTTATTTGGCACAGGGAATCGCTATGCAGCTTGGACCATGGTGATCCTCCTGCCTCAGCTCCCCAGTGCTGGGCTTATGGGCTTACATGCATGCGCCACCACACCCAGTTTTGGTGGCCAGCACAGCACCGGTCAGGAATGGTATGCAGTACTGGGGATCCAACCCAAGTCCTTGTGCTTGCTAGTCAGTTGCTTGGAATGCTGAACTATCTACCCTGCCTAAGAGAGTTTTAAGAAAATGAATGGAATTCAATCTCAGAGTTAATAAGTAAATTAAACTGATAGAATTGCCACTCTAGAGATCAAGGTAGGAAAGATCTAGCTTGAAAGTTACAGCAAGTAGCAAGAGGAAAAAAAAAAAGAGCAAGAAAGAAGCTTTAGTACTCTAGGCAACCAGCAAGAAATAGATAAAATTGTGAAGGAGAGCTTAACAAAAGGATTGCCTGAAAAGGCATGGGCAGGGATTAGGAAATGTAGTGGCTGTGCAACACAGGGGCTAAGAGAAGAGACCGAGGAAGGGATTACCAGAACTGGAAAGGCCAGGCTGCGGAGAGGACTGCCTGGCCAGCGCTGGAGCTCTTCAGTGGAGGCGTGCAGCCAGCCCACGTAACCCAGCAGGAAGACTCCAGGAAAAAGCTCTACCTTCAGTTGTTCACCTTTCCTCCAATCTCCTGCTGGTACGATCTGTATTAAATCCAACTAGAGGCCCAAAGGCAAATGCACCTAATAATGCAGTCCATCCAGGTGGAGGGTGGAGGCAGGGTACACAAAGGGGTGCTACTGGAAAGGCAAAGAGGAAATGTCCAGGCCAGCCTCAAGATGTCTAATAATGGAATATGATTTAATTTGCTATGATATAGCCAAGGCTATTTTTAAAACAGTTACAATCTGTATCTTGAACTGAGTAAAAGAGGATCAAACACTTACAAAGGCAAATCAAATGCTAATTCACACATGGTTAGCATGTTTTTGTGTAAGCAGAAGAAAGATCTGGAAGGATGTACAACAAATTGTTACTTTTGGGTACAATAGGAGGAAGGGAAGCAGGAGGAGGAGGGGTAAGGAAATGTTAAAGCTTTTTTCTTAACTTTATATTATTTCTTTAGTTGCAAAATTCATCTTATTTTTGTAACTTTTAAAAAGTGTTCAATAAATAAATCTATGAAAAGGAAAAATGAAAAAGTGATTGCTGTGTTCCAATGTGACAGAAAGAAACATGGCTTGGAAAATGCATGACACACTGCAGAGAAAGGCTAGGATCAGCCAGGCCACTGAGGAAGGGGAAGGATATGCCCAAGTCAATGGTGGCTTCAAAACACAATCTTCAGGGGCTGGGGACATAGCTTAGTGGAGTAAGTGTTTGCCTGCAAGGGCCAGGTCCCGAGTGCAATCCCTGGTACCACAAAAAAAATCTCAAAAACACAATATTCATAAAGCACCCATTAGTAGAAACAGAATAGAGAGAGGAGAAGCAAAATTCAGATATAGAAGACTATGAGAGACTGACCAACCGTACAGTCATATAGCAGAACTATGGGCATGGGGTTTTGGACAACACTCAGCTGTTAACGGATCGACATGAGCTGAGGCCACTCTGAAAATGGCTACATCCACTGCAAGGCAATGCAGCATTGTAGGAAGACCCCTGAAGGGGGATCTGAACCTGGATTCTGGTCACAGCTCTGTTTCTGCCAAGTGATATCAGCTCTTGTGGTGCCATGTCCTCTCCCTCTAAAGAGGATGTTCTTCTCTGAATACTCCTGACAACTGGCTTTTACTGGTCATTACAATTACATTGCAATTACAGTCCCCAATCTATTGCTTTGGGAAACAAGAAACCTTTTCACCAGATCTAAAAGCCAGCCAAAGTACAATTCCCAGAAGCGAAATGTAGAGATGGTGGCCTTGGAATGTGTTGGTGGCCCCTTCAGATGGCAGGCAATTGCTCCTTCCTGTCTGTGGAGGCCACAAGGAGTCTTCTCCAAGTCTGGCACTCTTCTTTCAAAGCTGCGGGGTCTTCTTAGGGACGGCAGTTAAAAGCACATGGCCTCGGGCTTATGCAAGTCTCTAAAACTGGTTCACAGTGGACACATTTAAGAGAACTTACAGCTTCAGTGTTCCAGCTCACACCTCAAAGGGTGCTGCAGAGACAGGGCTGGGAGGCAGAGATGACCCCCCCACTGTTTCTGCCTGGAACTCAGCAGAGATGGAGTCCATCATATAAAAGAGAAAAAGGGGTCTTGTCATTCTGTTTGCAATCCAAGACGTCAGGAAATGAATCAGAGCCTGCAAAGATGACAGAGGGCGGGAAATCTGGCTGCAAAATGAGGACAGCAATGTCCACAGCCAAAGAACTACACAGAGTGTCAAGTCCAAGTCAAGCCTAGGTTCTGATGCTGGTGGATGCTAAAAAAAATGTGAGTCCCCTTAAAAGCCAGAACACTAATCTCCTCAGGCCCAAATCATCTATCCTTTCATTTCTCTTTAGTTCTGTTTAACCACCTTAACTACCTTTCAGTAAGGTCCTTAGTATACTCCTTGAAAGAGAATATGGGCTAAGAAGGGAAACTCACCCCTTTTTTCTAGTTCTTTCTGGATGCAAGAATTAGGCTGTGGCGATGACTAATACTTTTGGTCATCACCTTCTCTCTCTCTAAATCTTACGCACCCACAGCTCTGCACTGGAGAGACAGACAGGCAGCTAGGAAAGCAGAGGCTATTTTTGACTCAGCCCCTCAACTTCCCCCATGTTATACTGACAGTGAAAACTGCAGATGGCCTGAGGACAAAGACTTCAAGAGTTCAGGCCGACCTGAGATGAAACAAGCTCTTGAATTAAATACAGATGGGATACCACTCAGGAAGTTAATTCTGTAACTAGAACCTTTGACAAAGTTCCGAGGCTGCACACAGAGCAGGCTCCTTCTGGAATGTACTGAGGATGGCTTACAGCCTTCAAGGACCAGGAGAATGCTCCAGGCATATATTCCCCATTTTCAAAGGCATGTAGGTTTCATTCCTACCTGCAAAGGCACAAAGCTGCATTCTTTTACTCCTAATCACTATACAACATTCTAGCTCCGGGGTCTCAGTTACTTTTCTCTAATTGCTGGGACAAAATACCTGACACCTCAAATTAAGGAAAAAAAGGTTTATTTGTTTAGCTCATAGTTTATGAAGGTTTCAGTCCATGCTTAGCTGGCTCCAAGACAGTGTGGCACATGGCAGAGAGCAATAACAGTTCATGGGGGAGGAAAATAGCAGAAGCAGAAAGAACAAAAGGGAGCAGCAGAGGCAGACAGCGAGCCTCTCTCCCTTCCGTATACCACATCCAGGTGATCTGCCCCCGGCCAGGTATAGCACTCATGCCCATAATCCCCGCAGTGGATCATGAATTAATCACCAACTCTAAAAGCCTGCTCTGCATAAAGCTTTGTGTGGACATCTAGACACAAACCATATCACTCCACCCATGGCCCATGCACTACCCTTTAAGTGAAAGGCATTTTGTTCATCTCGAAGGTCTGCCAATATCCCAACAGTTTCAGCACTGCTGAGAAGTCCAAGTCTCAAGTCTCCTCTAAGATCTAAGGCAAACTCTTCGCTGTGACTCGCTGTACAATTGAAAAGTTAAACACTTCCAACATTCAGTGGCACAAGATAAACATTACTATTCCAAAAGGTCCAAGCAGCAGGGGAACGCAAAGCATCGGGATCCGACAAGTCCAAACTTCAGCAGGGCAAACACGACATCGTGCAGTTCCACGTGGAACAGCTGAAGGATCTGTGGCGCACTATGAGCTCCACGTGGCTCTGCCACAATGGCACTTTGGTGGTAGCTCCCGTGGCTTCTCTCTTAGGCCGGCTTTGCTCCTTTCTTGCAGCTTTTCTTAGATGATCCACATTCCTAGATTTTCAAGCTTCTGGGGTCTCCACTGTACCTTTCACTTCACATTCACACTTTTGCACACTGCCCTATCAGGGGCACACTGTGTGGCTCCCAGGCCTTCTGAGTCTTGGTGGAAGCCTTCTTACACTCAGAACTCTTGCATTCTGCATGCATCTAAAACCATGTAGATGATGCCAAGGTCCGCTGCCAGCTGGAGCAGAAGCCAGGTTTTCTTCTGTCTTGGCTGTAGGGGTGGAGTGCCTGGATTGCTGAACACTCTCACCCTGATTCTGAGGAACAAGTTCTCTATGATGCCACCATTCTGGAACAATGGTGCTCTGCAGCTTTCTCCTCAAAGCAAAGTCTCTCACTTTTGAAGTTTTGAGGCTGTGAAGTTAGAGATTTGTTGCTTCTTGCGATGCCATCAGGCCATCTTTTCTATTCTCCTGTTCCTTCTCAGCAAGAGAGATTGCCTCAGCTCTATTTTTGCAGTCCACAACTTTACTGGAGCTTCTTTCTTGGCAATCTCACATTTTCAATCATTCCGCTAGGCTCTTTGCTCTTAATTTGCAACATAAATTTGACTAAATGCGCCCAACAACAGCCATGCCACAGTCTCAACATTAGACTGCCTTGAAATTTCTTTTGCAAGATTAATTAGTCTGCTGACATCCCAGGCAGTCTGTGGATATGAGCAAACTTCAGACAGACTTCCTGCCAGCCACAACACACATCAACTGAAGATATCTTCCAAGCCTGGTCTTTACTGCAGGACTGCTATCACCCTTGTGGTCTTCTGAGCTCTGACCAGCATCTCTCTTACAGAACAGACAAAGGCATTCCAGCACTTCTCTTTCAGGGGACATCTGGAAACCCATCCTATCTCTTCCCATAAGCCATCCCAAAGGCTCTTAAACCACATAGACAGGTATAGTCACAGCAATGACCCCACCTCTCCGTGCCAAATTCTGTCTTAGCTATTTTCCTTTGTTGCTGGAACAAAATACCTGACACCCAAAATTAAGGAAGTGAAGGTTTATAGAGCTCATAGTTTATGGAGGTTTCATTCTACAGTTGGCTGGTACCTAGGCAGAGGGCAGCAGATCATGGTGAAGGAAAACAGCAAGAGCAAAGTAGAAACAGCAGTGGCAGAGAATAAACCTGGCTTCCTTCCTTATGCTGCATTCAGGTTCTCTTTGCCCCAGGGCATACCTATAACCCCAGCAATGGATCATGAATTTATCACAAACTCTACAAACCCACCCCATGACTGCTTTGGGGGGACATCAAGACACAAACCATAACAACCAGAGAATAACCTTCCTTTGGAATCATTCTGAAGTCATTTTTCGTAAGTATGTTTCTTACGAAACATACATGCTTATAAGTGTTTCAGACAGAAGTGCATAGCTGCTGCTGTGTCTTGCCTACTAAACCACTGTGTATGTTGTGACATGTATTAAACTTTTTTAATTAATAAAAAATTTCAAAAGAAGTACTATCTCAGTAAGTCATCTCAGACACAGCAGGCTTTCACCTGTTATCACTCCCCTACTCTCCCACATCTTCATCATTTACTCATTCAAGAGTAGACTTAGTAAGACCTTGGTGAGTCAGAAGGGACCCTAGACCCTAGTAGACATGGTCCCTATCAGCACAGGTACACAGTCTCCCAGCTTTTGGTCATGCCTCTTTCCTAAACACAAGCTACCCCAAATTACTTAATCTTGGGAAACTATATTAGGTTAAAACAAAGGATCAGGTTGACTTTATATTCATGTATCTACCTCTATTTGACATCTGTAAGTGTCCCTGTTTGTAGTACTAGGGCATTGTAATAGACAAAATAAATTCTCTGCTATTGTAGTGATTGAAAAGACAACAAATTAGTAAAATGATGTGTTAGTAGTATAATCATAATAGAGATAAGGCAAATTTAGAAACAGGATAAAGGAGAGAAGCCTGGGAAGGGTCTGGGAGTGCTTCGACTGTTTTCAAACAAGGCATGTTGAAGATGTTCTCAGGTGAACAGAGATCTGCATGATTTAAACCCTACATGAAAACTGTCTCCCACTTAAAGGAAACAGCAAGCACACGTGATCAAGGCTGGAAACAGGCATGTTTGAAGGAAAAAGCGGAGGATGGCCCGTGCCAGGTCACTGAAGAATCAAGGCAGGGCTACAATACAGAGAGAATGTCAGGCCCGGAAAACCCAGGGTCCTGCATTTTATCTGATGTGCAGTAAAAGTTGCTTGGCCAGTGGGGGGAGTATAGAATAATTTACATTTTGACGTGATCACCCTGCGTGCTCATGGAGAATAAAGGTAGCATTAGGCAAGCACAGAGGTCAGTTAGGGAGCTCTGGCAGGAAGCTGAGAGATGCTTGAGCTAGCGTCGTGGCAATGCTGAAAAACTGTGATGAGTATTTGGACTAAAGACCCAACTGTGCAGGACGAGCCAACAAAGTTGTACGAGCTGAGCTGGACCTTAGCCCGGGTGTCTGATGAAAACAAAGCCTTGTTACCTCCTAATTCAATGGCTGTCCTTTTAGAAGATGAAATACTTGGGTGTCGAGGTTGTCTAGGTACTGATAGACAACAGGACTTTAAAGCAGGGAGAAAGCGGCTCAAGAAAGGACCAGGTGTGTCTCATATCACATAACTGGGTTTGCTGGTAGCTCAGGCTAGTTTGGTGTGTGTGTGTGTGTGTGTGTGTGTGTGTACACAAGTGTGTATTTCTTGTTGGGGGTTGCATGTATTGTCTTTTGGGTCAATTACCTATTTGTCACCTTTTATTTAAAATACTTCAAAATACATCACCGTAAAATTTGCATAAACTGCTTAAAACCATCACTCACATTACGGATGTATGAGTTTGATTTCCACGCTAGCAGATGTGACCCAGAGTGGGTGACTGATTATCTTCTGATAGGCTGCACTAGTCCAGAAGACAGGGTCTATCATTATGGACATTAATCCTTCATTATGTATAAATGTTCATTTGGACGCGTGAAAGGGTGAGTCTCCAGGGAGACCCTAATAAAATCCAACTACCTTGATATATATTTTTAAATTCCTTGATCTCCAGTTTTAACACTAAAAGCAAGAGTCAAGTATTGCCTGTCTCATCAGTCAAGTGGATTTCAGGTCATGGAGACATTGGAGTATATTGTTTATTTCTCCTAATATTAAACAATTTGATAAGTAATGATTCCTAAACAACAGCTGGGATTAATTTCCCTATTGGTAAGTGGCACAGTGCAGTAAGTTTTAAAGCCAGACAAGAGGGTGAATATCAACTTAACTCAGTTATTAACTACATAATTCTATTTTGCAGTATCAGGGATTGAACTTGGGACCTTGTGCTTGCCAGGCAGATGTATATGCTGCTGAGCTATCTCCCCAACCTTACTACGTAATCTTAGATACATTAACATTTGGAGCTTTGGTGTTTCATTTGTGAAGTGATGCTAAAAAGAACTAAATACAGGCGTATTATAAAGATCAAATACAATGACATATATAAAATAGGGCTAAAATCTATAAGCGTAAGTGTTGGCATGGCATGATTTCTAATAAATATTAAGTATCTGGGTTCCGCATTCTCATTTATTTCATTGGAAAGGCCCAAGCACAAAGTTCTGAAATCACAAATTCCTTGTTCTAAACTTTTCCTATGAATGACTTCACTAGGGTGGCCATGAAAAGGTAACACAGGCTCTTGTGTTAAACAACAGCAATTTCTCTTTAAAGACTTCCTCTTCCACAGAAGTCACATTATGAAGTACAGTACTACAGGTTAGGACTCCAGTAAGTCAATGGGGAACAGGGTGAGGTGGAGCAATTTAGTCCATAAAATTTCTTCACCTGTCCCTCTCATAGGTGTGCAAGGAAAATCACTAATTATAGCAAGAGAACATGAATCCTCTGGCCTTTATTTAAAAAACAAACCAAAGGGGGCCAGGGAAATGGCTCAGTAGAATAAGTGCTTCCCTGGCAAGCACAAAGGCCTGAGTTCAATCCCCTGTTCTGCCAAAATAAATAATAAAAATAAAAAACTGAACAACAACAACAAAAAAAACTATTTTACTATGTGACCTTTGGAAAATTATTTTCCCTCTTTGACCCACATTGTCCTAAACACATATACAAAAAAGATAGAACGATAATTTTCTCCTCTTCCTGACCATAACCAAGAAGTGGCAAGTTTTCCCCAAGCTTTCTCATACCAGAAAGGGGTCTGCAGTGGACCATACCATGAAGAGATTGAAATAAAAAGAAAAACGTCTTCTTTGTGGAAACCCAGGATGAAATGTCTAGAAGCAGGAGATCATATTTAATTGCCTTAATACTTTCTAAATCGCTGAAAGTCCTTGCTCTCTATAAGAATATAATTTAAACCTACTTAGGTGGATAAATCAGAAACCACTCTGAATTTATCAACATCCAGAAACAAAGTAACCTCATCAAGATTGGAGGAAGATTGGTTTAGAGAAAAAGGACAAGATTTCAAATAAGGGTCTTCTTGAAAGAATTAGGAGAGGAAAAGGTTTAAAAACAAACCCACATAAACACAGAGAATGTAAAATTAAAACCAGCTTCCCAGCTTATAGTTCAAGGCTCTGAAGAGAGAGAGAGAAGGAAGAACAAGCTCTGCTTTCTCCTCTCCATCTACGTGGCTTCAGGTCCCAGGATCCTCTGCACCTCAGCAAAGGCCAAGAGCTTCAGCAAGACCGGAAGGCAAACAAGGATAGCCATGAGAAAACAAATGCGCTCATCCTCAAGCTGGAAAAAGTAGTTTGCTGTGGACTGTAACACAACTGATGGAGTCACTGGCCTGGCGATACTCCAGTGAAGACACTGGGATTCAAATCAATAATCCAAGACTCGTGAACCAATTGATTTGGGGCAAGTTATTCAAACTCTTATCTTGAAGTAGCTTTTAATTTGTCTTCTACCAAGAAACCACAAGCGTTGAGTCATTCCGTTTTTGTTGTTAATACAAAGATCCTGTAAGCAACCAAAACTATTTCAAGAAAATGGGATTCATTTAAGAATGAATTTTATCCAAGAAAGGGATGATTGTATCATTAGTTATTACATCATAGAATAATATTTAAATTATAGAAACATGGAATGTGTAACATATCTTGGAATAAGGAAGAGGAAGTAAAACAGAACAAATAATGTGTGGCAGGCTAGATTTAAAAAAAAATCTCCTTGCTCAGTGGTGTAAGCTCCTGCTTGGCAAGCACAAAGACCCAGGCTTGATACCCAGCCCACATGCTGGCTATGGGAACCATGCATGGTGGCACTCGCCTGTAATCCCAGCGCTGGGGAGGCTGAGACAGGAGAATCACTGTGAGTACAAGCTGCATAGAGAGACCCTATACCAAATAAATAAATAAATAATATCTCAGTAGATGATCTGACATGATTTTTTTCAGAATGAAACTGAATCTCAGCAGAATTCTGTGGAGGATTTATATCAGAGGATGAAGCATGAAGTTTAGTGTATGGAAGAAGATGGCATTCAAACCACTAAGAAAAAATTCTCACCAGTGGTTTTGCTAATTCATTACAAAGTGGCCTTAGGTGCTGACAGGGAAGAGTACTGTGGGTTCTGTTTGTCTAAGTACAGCAGTGTGGGGACACTCTAGCTCTTCCAGGAGCCCTAATGGGAGGGCTGAGAAGCTTTCCACGGCCCAAGCCATGCCGCGGAGCCTGACCCCACACTGAGGAGCGGCACCACCTGGCTCCTTTCTGCATCTCCCGTCACCTGCTCCACTCAAGCTTCCTGGGACACAGGTGTGAGAAGAGGGCTCAGCCCTAGACTCAAGTGAGCTCCAAGTTCATGACTCCAGTGGTCTCGGAAGGCTAAAACGAAGACATAATTTAAGGTAGTACACACAGTGCAGTGAGGGATGTGGGCTCTCAGTGAAATAAACTTAGGTCAATTTTTGGTTCTACAGCTCAAGGTTGGTATGACTGAAGGCAAATTAATCTCTAACTTTCTTCATCAGCAATGTAGAGCGACTGCTAATGAGTTGTATCTAGCTGTCTCCCCTAAAGCCTAATGTGATCACAGATGGGGCTTTCCAGAAGTGGCTAGATCCAGAGTGTGTGATTACTAAATTAATCCACAGGTTGGTTTGGCATAGTTCTAGGTATGGGTAATAGGAAGGTCTACGCTGGGAGGGAGTGCTGCCCTCCCTTACAGGACATAACTTAGGCAAAATGGGACAGAAAGAGGGTTGTAGCCGGCTGCTCTGCTGCCTTCTGCCTGCCACGAGCTGTTTCTCCTCTGAGATGTCACCCTCCCTTGAAGCCGGCTGATGACAGACTGAAAGCTTCCAAACTGTGAGCTACAGTAAGCTTTTCCTCCTTTAACTTGGTGTGCCAGGTATTTTGTCTCAGCAAAAACAAAAGTAACTAAAACAAAGGCCTCAGATGGAAGTCTGGCTCTTTGAATTGTTAGATAAGTAAGTGAAATAGCACTTAATAAATAAAAAGCACATGATATAAGAGAGAATAAATATTACTTCTTGGTATTATCAAACTTACTTTTCTCTATACCTATTCTTTTTTTTTAATATTTTTTTTTTTTTTTTTTGAGAGAGCGGGGATTGAACACAGGCCCTTGTGCTTGCCAGGGAAGTGCTTATTCCACTGAGCCATCTCCCCAGCCCCTAGATTAGCTATTCTTATGACAAACTTCATGTTGCTCAACACAGGGCTGGCAGTCAATAACTATTTTCAATTCAATAGAAAGAGCGAAACATACTTATATTCAATTGCATTACACATAACACTGTCATAATATAGTACTTCAAATGCTTTCTAATAAAAGATTTCAGGTTCTTGAATATACTTAATTGTGCCTTTTTTTTTGCCTTGCATTATACATGGTTCATTCAAAAGTAACTACTAAATACTATTCCACAATATTACTGTTCCACCAAACAGTTTTATACAATACTATTATTCTATTGAATCCATAAACCATACGATCTGTACTCAGATGATCTTGGTAACAACTACTTCAATTGTTCTCATTCCTCAAACAAAAAAGGAAATTTAGAACAAAAGTTAGTAGCGGGCATAGCTACAACAAATACAATGCCAAGGAAAGAGGACAATAGAGCTGGGTGAGGGACTGAAAATATTATACACATGCAGATATCAACACACATCCTTTCAGTGACCAACTTTACTATGAGAAATGATCATAACATGAGCTACTCCTTGACTAGTATTTTTGAAAGGCCACGTTTTTTTCATACATGCTGACTAGGCAATCTCATTACTATTACTAGCTCTACAGACTTCATGGCTTCTGCAAAGAAAAAGACCTCAGGTAAGACTTAACGTTGCATCCTGGTTCACACAGTCATGGCGACACTTGCCTCCATTTGGAAACAGACCTAAAGGTCTGCATTAATTTCTTTTAAATAATTTATTGCAAGGCAAGTGATGTGTCAACTGCAACTAATAAATACATAAGTGGGCCCCTGAAATAAGCTCAGAGTGAGCCAAAATGTAAACTTTTGAAGAAGAAGGAAGACCACAGGAAAAAGAATCCAAATGATGGAGGCGCCCTGGCACATTTGCCCAGGGCAGGCCCTGCATGGCAATAACTTGCGTCTCCTCTCAAGTGCTGTCATGTTTCCTTTGGCGTAATGATCTTATGCCAGTTTCTCACAGCCAGGTCTAGTTTTATACCTTAAAAGTTGTAGTCTAGAAAGTTGTAGTCAGTGAATGAGGATCAGGTTCAGGAACAAATGTGTGCATTTTAGGATCATCTTTTTCCTTGAAATTGTTCCTGCCAAGTAAATGCTGAATGTATCCATTCGTTCAGCAAATGCTTAGAGGTCCTAATAAGTACTCTTGAACACAAAGACATGTGTTCACGACTCAGGGGTACCTGCACACAGTAGCCAGCATAGCTGGCTTGGTTATCTCCATTGGAAGGCTGCCATTGTATTTAAAATAGTGGCAGGAGCAACAGAAAAAGCTTAGGGGGCATATACAGGCTCGGGATTGATTTCTGTTTGTTTGCCAGTTTAGCTAGTGGAGATCTGGGGCAACTGTCCCCGTTGTGCCTTTATCAGTGGTCGCCTTCTCCAAAAGAGACCACAAATAAATCATGGCATCACTTTGATAATTGTAATTAATGCTCGAGTTCTATTAAGGAAAGGATCTAGCAGTCACCATTATTCCATTTCTCTCCTGCACTATTAGCTCAGTCCCCTGCCTGACTTCAGGAAGAGACCCCGCCAGCACCCCTTCTGTCCAGATGTTGGCTGGTCCTGCTAAGCGGAAGGCAGCAGCTGCTGCTGTCATCCACCTTCAGTCCTTCATTCTTCCCTAACAGGAAGGGCTTAGAACTCTTCTCTATGATCTTGGAAGAAGAAAAGGAAAGCTGGCTCACAAAGTCATGTGAACCGGCAGGGACCTCGGGAGCAGCAAGTTCAGTGCTCTCACTGGATCACCACAGAACTGCAGTGAGAAAATAGGAGTTTACCCAGAATCACAAGGCAATCAGGGCCAGGGCAGGCCTGACACAGAAGCCAATTCTCTGTCTCATGTTCTCCTGTACTCTGGTCAAAGACACGAGCACTCCTTTGCTCGACTCATCTTATGAACATTCTGGCCAAATAGCTTAGTGGATTAAAGCACTTGCAAATAGACACAGGGGCTCGGGGTTCGATACCCAGGCCTGCTGTACCAGTCCCACCCCCAGGGCCTGAGAAGGCAACTGAAACTGGGTGTAGTAGCCAGCACCTGTAATCCCAGCATGTGGGAGGCTGAAAACAGGAGGATCATTTTGAGTCTGATCTACATAGTGAGACCCTGTAGATCCTGTACTAGATACATACATACATGCATAAACAGAAAGAAAAAAAAGAAAATCCCATTCATCCTGAGTATCTCAATGGCTAATGTTTATATAGGAAAAAGAGATTAGGCCATGAGAAACGTGTACTTGAATTCCAGAGGTGGCCTGTAGATTCCTGGGCCGTTCTATCACAGAGCTCCTCTACCTGGCTTAGAGTCCTGGCTGTGCCTCTGCTTGGCTAAAAGGAATGGGGAGCCTGGCTCCTTCTGTGTCTGGGAAAAGGACAGGGACAGAGAGTGAGAAGGGGCCTTGGACCCCGATCCATGCTGAAGCAAGGCAGAAAAATAGCATCTGCTTTTCCACACTGCACTTACACATGTCCCTAGGCAAAAGCCAGAATCTAGCCTGGACAGCTGGCAGAAGCAATGCATGGGCACAGCTGTTGTCCTAACAGTGATGTGATAGGTTTGGCCAGAGCACTCCCAGCCCTTCCACTCTGTGGACACTGTCCCACAGGTGCAAGCTACAGGGCACAGGTAGCTGCGGTGCTGGAGGGAGGAGGCAGTACCCTGGGCATGTAGAACCACATTCCCATGAAACTTGCCTATGAAACTCTTGGGAAAGGGGACTCTCAGGAGCTTGCTTTTTGAGTTATGTGACTTCAATGAAGTTATTTAATGTCTCTAAGCCTCTCTCCAGAATGTGAAATGGTGGTTCACCATCGTACCTATAAAAGTTTCAAGTTGAATGAAATAATCCCTGCAATATGTACCCAGATATTCACTAAATGGTAGCTACTAGCAACAGCTCCACTGTGCCAGCCCCATCTCGCTAACTACTGAGTTCCTTTGGATCGCATTAGCAGACGTGTTCCTCAAGAGAGTGGCTTTATGTGGGGCTCTTTGTAGGGACTGAGACAAGAAGGAGAAAAGTGTTCATGGGCTCTATCCTATTCCACCAAATAGACTGGCTTGGTGGGGGCGGGAGAAGGAGTGGGGATTCCATGGTGTGCACTGACACTGACATGCAATAAATTTGATCTGATAAATGAGGGGCCTCACACGCAGAATGTTCTTCTCTAGGTTTGCTGAACTCTTCTTCTTGTTGCTCCAATGGGTCCAAGGGAAGAAGAAGAAAAGGTAAAACCGTACACTGATTTAAGAAGGGAGTAATCCAGGGGCAGTTTGGTTCACCTAACATCACCTAGAATCTAAGGAAGCATTCAAGTTTGCAATCATCTTTTAGTTGCAAGCATTCAGGTAAATACTCAGAAGCACAAGTGCATTCTAGGTCATAAATATTTTGCAATTTTTCAAATACAAACTGATGCAAATGGTTTTATAATACATGCCAATAAGTAAACAATAAAGAGCCATTTAGGATTTAAAGGGTTTTTGCTGTTGTTGTTTTTGTTCTTAATCAAATTTCTTCTCTAACTCCAGAAAAAGGATAGGCTCAAGCAACTGAAAATTCAGTTGTAAAGAACTTACTAGAAAATATATGCATAATCTGTGTCATTGTAGGTTAGAAGCAGATTGGGACTTAAAAACATAGAGTTCAGCTAAATTAGGAATATGGTCTATAGTTAGGTAGAGGGAGAATTTCTGGATCAAAGTCCACAAATAGTCTAATGGCTCTGTTGGGTTGTCAGAAATGAATGACAAGCAGACCCACATGGCACAATGTAACATAATCAAAGCAAGAAAAAATAATGGGGATTTTCTAAACCATTGTGCTCATTTCTGTTTTTGAAAATTTGTACTCAGAAAACATTTCTCACACAGTCTCTTTGGTTTTTTCTTTTTTTTTTTTTTTTTTTTTTTTGTGGCACCAGGGATCAAACTCAGGATCTTGTACTTCTTGCTTGTGTTTGCAAGGCAGTCATTTATGCCACTGAGCTATATATGCCCAGCCTGTTATTTGTTTGATACAGGGTTTTGCTACACAGCTGAGACTGTTTTTTTTGTTTTTTTTTTTGCAGAACCAGGGATTGAACTCAGGACCTTGCACTTGCCAGGGAAGCGCTTATTCCACTGAGCCATCTCCCTGGCCTACACAGTCTCTTTGGAAAGCAGACCTCTGCCAAATCATCCTTTATTAGTTTCCACATTCCAAAAAGTAGTTTGATTTTATAAATAAGTCAGTACTCAGTCTCCTAAAATACACCTAGTGTTCATAGACCATTTTCATGTTCACTGCCTCATTTGACCTTACTAACATCCGGTGAAATAAAAGGGAGGATTTTTATTTACACACTGATAATTCGCACACAGACTCCAAGCTCTCAGGAAATCTACCTAGAATTACCCCAGGTGCCTGGCTGGCTCAGTTATAGAAATTGATATTCAAAGACCTTCATACACTTGAAGCATTTTTCTAGTATTTGAGCAGGAATAAACCAGGTTGGGAATCATTGCATGCTTAGTCCAAGTATTAAGTACCAAAGGAGCACCAGAGGCAGGGTCTGGGCTGCGATTCCATGATAAGATATCTAAGATGTTTTCCACTCATAAGTGTCTGTGTATTCTTCTCCTATCTTTTATTCTGCAATTTCCTTTTGTGAGGTGCCTTATATGGACAGGGCTAGCATGGAGTGACCCCTTCTTCTGGCTTCCCAAACTCTAGTCCTCTTTTTCCTTGCTAAACTCTAATTTTTCATCCCTTTTTTGTGGTGCTAAGGATTGAGCCCAGAACCCTGTGCGAAGCTAGTGCTCTCCCACTAAGCTGAACTCGAGCTCTGCCTTCCCATCCATAAGCAGCACCTACGGTAGCAAGGTGAGTATAAGACGGCAGGGTGGCACTGACTCCTTCCTTGGGATCTATCTAGTCCAGTGCCAGGCACTAGTTCAATGGCTGCAGGGACTTGAGATTCCATGATGTCCACAGCACTCACAGTCGTGCCTTTTTGAGGGAGACAACAGAGCTCAAGCCATGCCCTCAATTGCATCTTCCAGCCATTCCCAAGTATCACGCACAGCCCCTATTGCAGCAGATATATATATACATATATAACATTTACAGAAATCCAATTAGTAGAAAGCCAGGTCTCTGTCTGCTGTGTACTAGAGGGAATCCAGGAGCTCTTTATCCCTACCTTTCTAAAAATCTCAGTGGTACATGCCCCTGGGGAGCAGCAGCTGTCTCAGGGCAGCCTTGCCTTTGATGTTTGACAAGACCTGTGCTTCATTTCTAACTCGGTCTGAACACTCTTGCTGTGCAACTTTACATAATGGGTTTCATCTCCTTATACACGTTGTTCTTCATTTCTCTACAGATCTATGTCCATATTTTTATGTTTTAAGTTGCATCTCTATATACTATATATATATGTATCTATATGATCCTATATGTGTCAATTTCATAAACTCAGAAATGATTTTCTGCAAAGTCTAATGAAAAAATATATCCAGAGCACTGGAACCTAAGTGTCAGGTCCCTGCCCATTCCTCTGCTCAGCTTCAAATCTTTCTCTGCAGAACTGGTATGCTGGCTGTCATTCCAAATGTTCTTATTTAATATAAAAGGTAAGGGAGATTTTCTAAACTTTTTAAATCTATAAAATAGAGTACTTATGGTACCTGTCAGACCATACTAATTGAAGAGTCAAATTGGACAATGTATGTAAGGCACAGGATATAATAGCTGACACAAAGTAGAGGGCCAGGGAGTAGAACAAGAGCCTGGGTGGGAATCACAAAGTCCCGAGTTAAATCCCTGGTACCAAAATAAACAAATAAACATTCAGTAGATATGAGCTATTATTATTAGGAACAATTTTTAATTAGTTCATCTGTGTAACTGACCATCCTGTAACCTAGGCACCAGGAGCTGTATACGACAGAGGTGACACAGGATCCTTCCTCTGCCTGGTCTGTGGACCCATCCACATCTGTGGGGACAGC
This sequence comes from Ctenomys sociabilis, assembly GCA_004027165.1. NCBI lineage: Eukaryota > Metazoa > Chordata > Mammalia > Rodentia > Ctenomyidae > Ctenomys > Ctenomys sociabilis. The sequence continues at coordinate 43,993 of PVKA01008545.1, forward strand.
ATTCAGCAGCAAGGGTTAGCATAGAGGGAGAACAGAGGATCTTAGCAGGTGTCCTAGGAAGGAGCCCTGAAGACATGCAGCCTGAGCTACTCACAGGGACCCAGCCAGTTCCTCTATCAGGAGAGATGCTCCCTCTTGCCCTCCAAGAAACCAATAAACACAGGGTAGTAGAAAGGCTTTGCTCCCTGGAGGGCAGCTTAAAACAGGTTGATGGAGAAAACAAACACGATACAAAACCCCTTTTCTGTCCCCAATGGGTGGCAGATGGTGATGTCTAGAGAGGCAAAGGGGACAAGACCAGGAAAGACTGCCGCCCTCAGTTCTCTGATTATGGTGACACTGCTACTTCTGGGTGGGGCAGCCTTTACAGCATGGCAGAGAGGCAGAGGGAATTTAATTTAATTCAAACTTCACAACAGTACTGTTGTTAAAATGTTCCGATATCAACAGCAGGACATACCAGTTATATTCGGATCTCTCGTTGTATTTTCTGTACATGTAGATCTGTGCCCATATTTTTGTTTTTAGCTATGTCTCAACCTTTGAAGTATGTAGGGAACCATCTTCTATAGATATGCAATCACACAACACAAAAAAGATTTTTATAAAATAGAATACTTGTTCCCAGAAATGAAAATGCAAAGCATGAGAACACCTACAACGAGATGCTTTATTCCCGAAGATCAAGCCCTCTTGCCACTCTCCTCCAGCTCACTCCCTGTCTTAACAATGAACACGAGGCACCCTGCTTTGAAGAAATTCACAACCACTGTCTACTCCTGTTGCTGCTACTGGAGACGCAGCCCATCACAGGCAAAGGCTGCTATGCAGCACCACGCCCCACACACAGAAATGAAGGGAGCAGGCTGAATGAAGGACGGACCCCAGGGTAGAGCCTCCAAGCAGAAACAAAAGAAAACAGGAGAGGAGTTGCAAACCCAGTCCTGGGACCAAGGCACTGCCATGCTCCCTCGGGTTGTTAAGGCAAATGAGAAGGCTAAATATATATATTTTTTATCTTTCTTTAAAGGTGGATTAAATGGTACTAAAAAGAATGGGCGTGGCTCTTAATGTCACAGCTATGTCTGTAAGGAGGATCATTGCAGTCTTCAGATTAGAAGGAAAAAAAAAAAAAAAAAGACAATCAGTTGTGTCTCTATCCCCAAAAGAAGAACTGGCACATGCATACTAAGGTGTAAGTAAGTGGCACATACATGCAGCATGTTTCCTACATGTAATAGCCTGAAAGCTGTGGTTCTACCTCCTGAGTTAGGAAAACAAGTATAAAAATTAAGCTCTGGTCCCAATCAGCTGTTTTTTCAATGATAGCTTACAGTTATTTGCAAAGACAGCAAGAAAAAGGCACTTTGCATTGTAAAAGCCATAGAATGTTTAACAGTGGAAGATGGGTGATACCAGGTACTTACACAAGAGGACCTGTTTCAACCTAAAACTCTGCCAAGCAAAAGGATCCTTAACCAGCTCAGTCTCCCTACCCCAGTGTTTTTTGTTTGTTTTTGAACTGGGCCCAGCTGGACAGCTCTGTGAAGTGAAGGTCAGGTATGTGGAAAGCCTTGGACAGGCAAGGTGCTGCAACAGAAATAAACCACCTGACAATAAAGTGCACTAGGTGCAAAGAGGCAGCTCCCTGGCGGTGCAGGCGAGGCTGTGCCTCACAAGCCCAAACGCACAGGGTATCCACGCACAGCGAAGAAGCGCAGATGGATGCAGGCCCACAGCAAAACCTGGCAGATCTCAGCAAAGCAACCGTGGTGGCAGGTAAAGCCTTGGCCTGGGGCAGCCCTAGAACCTACCAGGGGCCAGTTGATTGCTTCCTTTGTTCATCTTGCAAAGATGGAGTAGCCACCCATTCCTGCACTACACACACACACACACACACACTCCACCATCCTACTCACTACAGACAAAGACCACCATACTCGCTTCTTGCTACACTAAGACATGTTAACATGTTAGCGGTTTTGTTTTTGGATTTAATGTCCCTCTCCTCCTGTCATAGGTTCGGACAACTAGGGGCATCTTTTCAGCACACACAGAGCAGTCTGTGAGCAGGGCGCCCTTTTTCTGCTCAAGAGAGAGCTTAGGCGAGGCCAGTGAGGATGAGTCTGTACCTGAGGGTGGCGGGCCCCCTCCACACCCTGCCCCGGGTGCACACCCCGCGTCTCCGACACCAGCCAGCCTTCGCTGGGTCTTAAACACAATGGCAATAGGACATGACACGCACAGGGTATGCGCCCGTGATCACAAACTAAAAATCTGCTGTGAAAACTTGCCGTTTCTTGGAATGAGGAAATAAAATGACATTAAAAAAAATTCAAACCCATCAAAGGAAGAAAAAAAAAGTTGGTCATTTCCCCTCAGCCACGTTAGCCATCCAGCCCAGATTATGACACACCAAAACATTAAACGACCGGGCTGAACGCAGACCAGAAGGGGGCACGGTGGCGAGGACCGCCAGTCCACACAGCCTCGCCCCGAGGGAGCAAGAGGGGCGCGGTCGAGCTGCCAAGTGCCCGGGGGAGAGGTGTCACCTCTACGCACCTCGGGGCCACAAAGGTCCTCCCTCCCAAGGCCGCACGCCTGCACCCGCAGCGGAGCAGACCTCGCCCCGGGGCGGAGCAGGGATGCACCCAGGGCCCCGGGAGCTGAAATCCCGGGGAGCTTCCCGCACCGGAAAGGGAGGACAAGCCGTCCAAAGTTCTCCGCGCCACTGTTTGGGTTTCCCCTTTGTTTTGGTTTCCTCAAGCCCCAGGGTCGCTTAGGCTGTGTGGCGCCCGCCGCGCCTGCTGGACTGACCGCCGCGCCCCACCTCCCGGACTGTGGGTGCCCGGTCCTCCCAGGGGACCCGTTGGGGAAGGCGCCCGGTCACCCGGGGGCGAGGGGGCGGCGGCGCCCGCGCCGGACTCACCGTGATCCGCGGGATGTTCTTCTTGCCTTGGTAGGACATGGTGGCGACGGTGGCTGCAGCGCCGGCCTCCCACCTCCTTCAGCTGGTGCTCGCCGCGCCCCGCTCCGCGCGCAGCGCCCCGAGATCAGGTGGAGCGAATGGTGCGGCCGCCTCCGCCCCTCGCCTCCGCCCCCCGCCCGGCTCCGCGGCGGCTGCCAGAGACAATAGTAAATCTCCGTCCCTCGCCCAGCCCCGCCGCGCGCGCGCGAGGGCACACACACACACACACACACACACACACACACACACACACACACACACCACACACACGCACGCACGCACGCACGCGGTAGTTTTTTCTTTTGTGGTGCCAGCTGGGACCCCGCAAGACAAGAACGGCTGGTCTGTGACTCCTCCCTCCCGCCGCTTATCCTTATTGACTTTCCTCCTGGCCTGGGCTTCATCCACCTTTGCTTTTTCCCTCTTTCTGTTTCCCTGGCTCGCGGCGCAGCCAGCCCGCTTTGCGGCCGCCAGGAGGCGCGCGGGGCTTTTGGGGAGGGGAAGCTACCCGCTGGGCTGCAGAAGTACGGGCGCCCGCGTTGCCCTCCGGCGCCCAGGACCTGGCCTCTCCGAGCGCCCACGCCTTCCACCAGCCCCTCCACGCATTGGCACGCTCCCCGTCCTCGTTTCGGGAAGGAGACGGCCCCAGGCTTCCCTCCGGGAACGCGCTCTCCCCCCGCGCAGGCTGGAAGCCGCGGCCGCCGCCTTTGTTAGAGCCGAGGGCCGGGCGCCGCCTCTGCTGGCTGCTGGGCGCAGAGCACACCCGGTCAGGCTGCAGCCGCGGGCTTGCTCGTTCCGGAACAGTGAAAACGCGTGTCGGAGAATGTAAAGGATCATTTATTCCGGGAGGACGGCAAGGGGCACGGCTTATCAACTATTCTCTGTATTTTAAAAATATTCTCAAAGTATGGTTTTCAAATGCCCTGCATTGTCTTTTTGAACTGAAGAAAGAGCATTAGTGTTGCTCGGAGGGTAGATAGTAGTAAACACCTGTAGCTGAAAGGCAGAAGCCCTGCTGTGTGCGGGGTGCTTTTGTGAGCGGTACCGCGACGGCTCCGCCTCTCGACAGCGAACCATGTGCACTGCCTAAAAAATCCTGAGTTTCGGCCTTTCAGCACTAGAATACATTGTCCTTAGTTGCCTGCTAAAACGTCTGAACAGGCTAAGGGAGCCGTATTTGGAAGAGGCCACTGTGGGTGGGGCCTGGGGGTAGCTGGAGTAGGGGAGGGTTCTCAGGGCTCCTGAAAAACAATCTCCAACTCACAATTTAAATGACAAAAAAAATTGGTTTGCAATGCAAAATTTTTAAAATCCTCTTAAGACAAGTCTACCATTACCCTTACTCTTCAACTATCCATTTTAGTGTCCCACAAAATAGAAATTTCATACATGTCACTAAGCATGACTAAGTCTGTTTTAGAAATCTTGAATTCACGTTGCTACAAGGCAGGCCTCTAACCACACTTTTCCACATCTTGTCATTAAGTTGAAGGCTTCCTTACAATAGAGGCGCTGTATAAGGCATCCAAGAAAAGGGGTAAGGAGTATGACAGCTTGAGCTTTACACAAACCTGAAATGAGCCGGCTCGGTCACATAATCAAAGGGCACGCTAGCCCCCCTTAAGCACTCTGAGTTAATCCAAGCTTCGGTTATTCATGAGTAAATGAATTGAGTGCAGCTTTCAGGGAAAAAATGCCATGGCAGTCTCCACTTTCTTTCTGTGATACGCTGCCAAACAAAAGTCCTCTCCTTGTACCCTTTTGCAAAACACAGGGAAAAGAAAGAAGAAAAAAGACTGCCAAAAGCAGGGCTCTAAACATTTTACTTTGTCCTTAAAGCACACACACTGAGACCACTAGCCAGGAGTTGTGAATTTACAAAGCATCCTGGGATTGGCATGCAAATAAGCAGGATTATATTTAGAGTGGAGCAAAGGGACAATAAACCACATGCTATGAAACCCTGCAAAGTTCCCTCTGTGTCTCCCAGGGACTTTCTTGCTCAAAACTTGCTGGAAGGGATCTTGCTTAAGAAAAGCACAAATATGTAATGAACATTTATAATCTTAAAATCTGCAGATTTTAACATTTCATGTGTTTCTTTGCCTTTCTTGGATTTGTGTTGCGACCTCCATTATTGTCATTACGCCCCCTACACCGTTCACTAAATAGATTATGGCATATTTTTGATCACCTGATGAGTGTGTGTGTGTTGTTTCAAATTATAAGACTTGATTAAACCTTCTGAGGCTCAGTTTGCACACAAGAGGGTGTGCTGAATGGGACTGGTTATGTGGTCCTCAGATCAGACTGCTGTGACAAGCCAGGGACAGGAATGTGTAATAACCAGCTAATAGGTTCAAGCTGGTACTATCACAGGAGCCACACAAACATAGTTTTCCCGTTTCATCCCCTTCAATTTTCTCTCACTTTTCTAAGTCAAAATAAAAGACTGGAGGATGAATTTGATGGAAAAAATCACCCTTGGCTGTTCCTCTCCTATCCCAGGAAAAGAAACGTGGAAATTAGAAAGGCAGTATCCAAACAGGACACCTGAGTCTGCCCAGGAGAGGGAACCCTGGAGCCAGTGTGGTTCTTTTCCACAGCTGAGTAAACCTGAATGATTGTCACTGGATAAGTAGCATTACTTAGCTTCAGGGATCTCGGGGAAGCCATGAAAAAGGCAGGGGGAGACACAAAGGAACAGAGTGACATAGATTCTAAAGAAACTATTCTGGCCAGTGAACTTGCCACACACGCCAAGACTTCCAGCGGTTGCCCTCTGCTGGTTGCCCTAGCGGCAGGTCTGGCGCCTGCGTGGTTTTCTCTTTCACCCACACTCGTGCCCTCCATATCTGAGTAGTCCTACTGGCTTCCTCCATCTATAAAGCTGCTCATGTCCAGCCACCACCATCCATCACCGGACCACCGCAGCAACCTCCTAAATGGACTCTTCATTCACTCCTATAATAGCATTTACTTAATCTCTATCTCTATCCTGTGCTCATTATCAGTCCGTGACATTGGCTAGGGAGATAGCATAGCAGTCTGAGTGCCTGCCTGGCAAACGTAAGGACCCAGGGTTCGATCCCTGGCACCACATGCTGCACTAGCCCTGGAACCCCAGCTGTGCAGCACTGGCCACCAAAACCAGGCGTGGTAGTTAGTGCACGCCTGTAATCCCAGTGCTGGGAGTGGGGCTGAGACAGGAGGACCACCACGAACCCGAGCTGCATAGCAAGGCCCTGTACCAAGTAAATAAAAAGAAATAAGAAAAGATTAAAAATCCATTACGTTTTTCTAGGTACCAGAGTTAAAGGATGAATAATAATAGGAATGATAATAAAGTCCCAAATCCCACAAAGTTTTATATCATTATTCAAAAGAGTACCATTTTTCATTCGTTGGCTCCCTTCCCTGCTTTATTTATCTTCATAATGATTTGTGTTACATGTAAATTAATTTACTGTTAGGTATTATTTTTTTCTCTATTACTGGATTAGGTTCCTTAAGGACAGGAAGTTGTCTTATTTGCTGAGTATAGGAGAGAGGTCCATGCTCATAAAAATTACTCAGTAATAGTTAGAAGGGCAAATATAATAATTTTTTAAAACTATATTTGAGGAAAGTATGAATAGGTGAAATAAGAGTTGTCCAGTAATGAATTACAGGTCATACAACCAGAATCTAGATTTTAAAATGTCTGTTTTTCTTTGAGTGGCTTCTTAGGATTTCCTGCTCCTAGATTCAAGAACAAGTGAACCCACATTAGTGAACAATCACTTTGTTAACACGCAAAATTCAAACATTCAAAGGTGACATATATTCCAAAGAGTGGCCCCCTAGAACAGCTTCAGCGCAGGAGTGCTAGTCAGATGGCTGAAGCTTGGAGAGAAATTTGGTCAAAACTTAATGGAGAAAATAAAAACTTGGTGTTTATTTAAAGAATTTATAAACAAACTGAAACAGAGTTTTAGGGAAAAATGCACAAATATGAACCCAAAATGATGCATATTTGGGGATCTAGAAATGGGAACAAAAGCAATCTCTGTCCATAATCAAATCCATTCATCTCCCATTTTGGTCACCTTCAGAAGACTGTCCAAGCTTTGGTTTTCTCATCTCCAAAATGAAAATCTTATTATGTAGTGTGTTCTGTGATGACAAACCAACTTATTCAAGTAACATTGATTAAGTACCGAAGCACTGGGGATACAGATAGTGGGGAAAAAAATCAGACAAAATCCTTGCTCTTGTGAAGATTACACTGTAGGGCAAAAGATGAGTTAAGAATGAAAAAATTAAGATAAAGTATTTTGCACAGAAGCAAATGCCCTGGAGATAAAGCAAAGAAGAGGCAATGAGAGGCAAGGTAATGGATGGATGGGGAATGGGGTGGGATTTTACATGCAGTGGTCATGGAGCACTGGGTGTGATGATGGTGTCTTGGATCAAATGGCAACAGTGGAAATTGGGTGAAATAGGTACTGTATGTACTTCTAGGAAATGCCATCAGCACTTGATGGATTTGATGCCCTTGTGAGAAAAAAAAGGCAGGAATCAAACATCAAATGTTCTGCTTGAGCAACTTCGTTGAAAATGTTTTTGAGGCTAAAAAAAAAATAATGTTCCAAAGACAGGCACTTTGAAACCTCAGGAGGTTCTGGAAGCTATGTCCAAATCCAGATCATTTTGACTTTTGCTTGTTTCTCCTCTCTCAGTGTAGGGAGATGCTTTCTACAGAGTTCCTTCACCTGCCTGACCACCTGTGCCAAGACAAACACAACTGCCTGAGAGCTTACTAAAATTTCATTCAGCAAAGATATAACTCACATGGTAGGAAGCAGCACTGAAGTCAGTTCATACCCATGGATACACTCACCATGCCACTGACATTTATTTCAGTCCCACAGAAAATCATTAACAATCCATTGTTTGTAGATTAAGCAGACTTTGTTCTGGCCCTTACAGGTTCTTGAAGCCCACTGGGATCCCCTAAAAGACGTTTAGTATTTCTTTAATTATTGCCTACATTCCTTAGTGTCCCCCTCCTTTAGAAAATAAGGGGTATGCACATTTCTGAATCACGTGGGGCTAGTGTGTAATTATACTATGTGATTACTTCCATGCACATAATTACTGCATCATCTCTCCAATTAATTTTTGTCAGTTTATGTGGAGGACCAATACAGTGACTGTCTTTGAACAAGGAGTGATTGTCTCCATTTTGGCAGAGCCTGATTATTTAACTTCAAAAAAAAAAATGTATTTGGTATAGGGTCTCACTACACAGCCAGGACTCATAATGATCCTCTTGTTTTTAGCTTCCCAAGCACTGGGATTACAGACCTGTGTCACTACACCTGGTCTGGGTAGCCAGCTAAGTGTGCCTGCCCTGGGGCCAGAGCCAGTGCAGCATGTGGTGCCAGGGATCGAGCCCCAGTCCTTGTGCTTGCCTAAGCAGGCGCCTAAGGCAGAACCTGACTGTAGTGGACCTGTAACTCATGGTCAACCTACACACCCAGCTTGATTAAACTAGTGTGGTGCTGGGTGCAGGAGGTCACCTGAAGATTGTCACCAACAGCATAAAAGGCAGAACAGGAGAAGCTACCAAAAACACTATTAGGGATGCTGTTTGGAGAATCTGTTGGAGCTGTTGAAAGCTGCAAGTTCCCGTGGGCTGTTCTACTGGAGGACCTTGTCATGCTGGCTTTCCAAATCAACTTTGGAAAGGCTCTGGTCCTTGTCTTGAGCATTTCTTCCTGGAGGGAAGATGGTGCTCTGCTCAGCCTCACGAAGAAGCTTGTCGCATTGGCTTTCCTGTTGGAAACCCAGCTTTCCTCATCGCTGGAGGAGCTCAGGATCTCACTGTTGCTAAGGACGACTGTGGTACTTTTGGGGGAGCTTTGGTGCTTGCCTTGAGCATTGCTTCCTGGCTCCAGTTCAGATGCCTCAGCTTGCTAGTACAGATCCTTCATCTCGCTGGCACAGACTTTCTAGCTTCACCACTGACCTTTGGGCCTTTCTGGCACAGATCAGTGAAACAGGCCTTCATGAGACTTGGTTGTGGGCTCTAGGCCTCCAGTTGGATTTGTGGGAAGCAATGTTATGAGGTTTTCAGCTAGGCTCATGCAGAATATTAGGATCTAGGCCCTCAGCTATAGTCTTTAGTGCCTATGTGTGGATAGATTTCCTCTACTTCTGATGAGTCTTGCATGATTCATTAAAAAATACATTTATAAAGTGTATCCTGTGTTACATTGTTCCCCTTGCAAGAATCCCAAACAATGACAATGACCCTATTTTGACATAGTGACACAGAACTGGAGATGAGCTTTCCTTATTGCATCAGTTGGCTTTAAGCAATGCATATGGGTCCAGCAGAGGTGGTGTGGTAGTCTTTGAAGATAGTGGGCAGTTTTCCCCAGACCTGCCCCTATTTTTCCCTTGTGTGAGCTGGGACAAGGTAGGATGGAGAGCCAGGGCTCCACACTATGGGCTGGGATCTTGAGATAGAGGCTATGACTTGCTAGGATTTGAAAGATTATGCACCAGAGCTGAAGCACTAACCCCCAAACATTAGATACCATCTCAGCTGTGTATGTAGATGACTCTTTCTGCATATCCTTCTCTGCTCATTGCAGAAGTGATTTTAGGCCACGTACCTAGCCCAGCTCGTAGTCACTCATTATCAAGGCACTCCTTTCTTCATGAATAAGTAAAGCCTGGGTTAGGCCCTGGGCATATACCTTTGTTCCAGGTAGCCATTATTGTGGCTGAACGTAGGCTCCTAATAACTACAGATGTGCCTTAGTGTCTTTATTCTCCCCATGGGTTGCATTGGAAGTGACAGACTGGAATTATGTCACTCAAGTTACATTAACTTTTTCCATGGAATTACAAATACAAATTTACTGAGCCCCAACTAAGATGGGGTAAAGCTTTCTATATGTTTATTTCAATGAACCATAGAAGGTATAGAGGGAAATGTCCTTCTGGCATTCTATTGATAAAATAAAATTTGTGGAAGGAATGGGATTATGAAAAAGGAATGGGATTACACTTGTGCATATTCCTATATCTAACAATGGAGACCAGGCATAGTGGTGCACATGGTAATTCCAGCTCTACAGGAGGTAGAAACAGGAATAGTATAAGTTCAAGACCAGCCTGGGCCCTTGGTGAGACCCTGACTCTGAATTCAGAAGGTTTAAGGTTGTAGCTCATGGCTAATTGATTTCAGTCTTCAGTACCACAAAAGAAAAAGAAATCCAATGTCTGGCAGGCAAAGGGATTTTTGATACTGGAAATTTTAAGGGAATATCTGGACCAAAAAGAAATATCTAGAAGTTGTTAGCATTCCACAGTCATGTAAAGCTGCAGTGCTGAATGAAGTAACCTAGTCAGTGAGTGTGAAGGAAGCACATGACTTGCAAAGAACAGTGCTCTGACTGCCAGGAAACTGTTCGCCCTGTAAAGAGAGGCCAAGGAAGATGAGAGTAAAGAAACTTACTTGTGGGTGGAAACACTCAAAGTCCCAAGGAACTTAACCAGATCACTACAAAGTAAGTACCTGGGGGCTGAGGAGATGGCTCAGTAGAGTAAGCCCTTGCCTAGCAAGCACAAGGGCCTGAGTTGAATCTCTGGTTCCGAAAAAAAAAGTTATCTGGATACTCAAGTGTTTTGTGAGCTTTGTGTGTATGCGGCTACACATTAAATTAGTAAAGAACATTTGCTGTCTCTCTAGTATGTATGTCAAAGTATTTGCAATGGATTCATGGGGTGAAACCCATTGGAAATGCTCTGAGGAGAAAAACCAAGATGGAAATCTCACTCATCTAATATAGACTACTCTTCCACAGTGTTTTATCATAAGTGGGGACAGAGAAGGGAGCAGCAGCTAGTACAGAATGCAGAATTTAATTCAAGAGAAAGAAAAACATATCGTTATACCAGTGGGCCTGATGCAGTAGGACAGGAAACCGTATGATACAGGAGAGAAGTAGGATTGCAAGCTGTGGGACAGGCCAGGCAGGTGACTCTGAGTGTTCAAGCAGAGGCTCCACCTTCGAGGCGTGGGAACATCCTGGCGCAGAGACAAGCACTCTGAGAATGTCTTGGAAGGGGTTTATAGAGTTGGCTGTCTGAGAGTTATCTCTCTCTGCCACCAGATAACAGAGTCTGGGAGAGAAAGCAGTGGAGATTAGAAGTGAGAGGAGTTAGCATAGGATCCTTTGCCAGTTGGGGAGATAGCTCAGCGGTCCAAGTGACTGCCTGGCAAGTGCAAATACCCGAGTTCAACCTCAGGTACTACACACCATGCTGGACCCAGAAACATCATGCAGGCCCCTGAGACCAGGTGTATTGGCACATGCCTATAGTCCCAGTACTGGGGAGGCTGAGATAAGAGGATCACTACAAGTCTGAATTGTGTAGTGAGACCCTGTATAAAAAAAAAATCTTTGGCCAGGACAGTAAAGGGAAGGGACATAGGAAATAATACGGTTTTCTACCAGCACTAAGTCTTCCCTTCGATTAATAACCATGACTTTAAAGAGAGTCCACTACACGTGTGGATATTTCTTCAACCATGGGTCACTGCTAACTTGGAATCACAGGGTCTGCAGGGTTCAGACTTTAACAGGAGATTTTCCAGACAAGTGTGGAGAAGGGAGAAAGAAGCTCAACAACACTGAAGAAGCACAGGATCAAAGCTGATGGAGTGAGGACATAAGTGCCCAGGAAGGAAAGGATAGGAAATATGCCAAAGATTAAGATTGCTCATGTAAAGCTTTCAGAGCAAAGTTTCTTAGATGGAAGCTATTCTTAATATTATTTTTAAATGTTTTGATAATTATTTGCTAAACTTATGTCAGGGACTATGTTTTACTGGTTTGTACAGTGCCCAGGTTTTTACCAGTGTTTAGAATAGAGTAGGATGGTTGGAGACAGGGGGCTAACTGATCAGACAGAGAAAAAGAGACCAGGAAATTATTTTTGTAATATCTAAAAAAACTACAGTAAGTGGTCAGCCATTTATAGTTTGGAACATTGATAATACTTTCTAATTTTTTAGAAACGCATTCATATTTTGCTATATTAATGTGGGGAAACATTTGTCATTGGTTTTGAGTTGGAGAATAGAGAACAAAGGGGCTTTAAAATAAAGGAGAATTGAAGGGGAAAAATCTGTATCAGGTCCTAGTGAGACATATAGACAATTTTGATACTAAGTAAATAAACATGTAACCTTAGATCTGCCAATTATGTAATTCAGGGTCATTAATTTCACCTACATTTTAAACAAAGAGAATCTTAGTGAAGCAATTTGAGTGTTACAAAGTGAAAGTGACTCACCTGTTACTAGATGTTTGCATATTAAATACAGAAATATACTGACAAGTTTGTCTTTTATACTCATAAGCCAAAAAATTATAAACATAGAAAACTGTTCCCATTGGCTGATTCCAAAATGAAATACACACCAGCTTGAGTGACTCTTCCGCATTTCCAGATATAGAGCATTTCATTCCTTTCAGAGGGGCACAATGCTTCAGAAGGCTTCTGGCTTATTCTGCAAGCTTTGATGCTAGCTCATTTCAAAGCCTTGAGCCAAGGGTACAATATAGGTGGGGAGGCATGAAAACCTATTGCATACTAATCCCTGTCTTTAACCCAGTCCATCCTTGGCACACAGGTGAGGTCTCTTTCATATTAAGAGGAAAAGACCTTGAAAGCTTTTTCTTGGACATCATCAGTGAAACCAGTATGATCTCACTGATATGTTTAAACTTTGGAAATTTTTAAAAGTCTATTTTCCAAGAGTTTCTATAAAAAGTAATAAGTTTTTCAGCTAGATATATGTTTGAACTAAGAATAAACGCAGTCCAGAGGTATATTTTGATATTTCATATCTCAGGTTAGCTGTGACTTAGAGTCTTATGCATATTCATTCTCCACAGCACTAGCTTCCTCTCCTAGTTCTACCACTGTGAGTCATGCTTCTCTGTGAAAGCCCCATGAAAGAAAACTAGAAGCAGAGTGTGGCAGCACATACCTGTAATCCCAGCACACTGGGAGGCAAATGTAAGAGGGTCACAAATTCTAGCCCAGCCTGGGGAATTTAGCAACTTAATAAGAGCCTTTCTCGAAAATAATAAGGGCTGGTCATGCTTAGCTCAATATAAAGATGCAAAGGGTGGGGAGAATTAGGATGAAGAAGCAGTGGACGGAGCCAAGGATGTTAAAATATAGTCAACCAAGGATGTTAAAATGAGCCAACCAACGTGGGCAGTCCAGAAAGCTAGGAAAGACTTGTAATGGTTTATGTACAGATGTGCCCCCAAAGCCTCCTGGGCTTATAAATGGGGATTTTTAGGAGGTGACTGGATTGTGGAGATGTGATGCCCTTCAATGAGCTAGGTCACTTCTCAGTTTATTGCTAAGTGTAATTTTAAGAGTCAAAGCTGATTGGAGGAAGTAGGTCACTGGGGGCGTGTCCTGGAAGGGTATATCTCCCCGCCACCCTCTGATTCCTTGATGTGCTCCCTGTCTGTCACCTCATGAGCTCTTTTTCCTCTTCCATACAGGCTTTGCAGCCATTGCTGTGTGGACTGAAACCTCTGCAAACTCTGAGCTAAAATAAACCTCGCCTTCTTCAAGCTGTGGATATCGAGTATTATGTCTTAGCACAAGATAAAGCAAAGAACAGATTTTTCTGCTGGAAGTTTGAGAAGGATGGATATGCAGCTACAGTACTAACCTCATAGAACTCATTTCCATTTTTGATCCCCAGAACTGTTAGAGAATAACTACATTGTTTTAAGCATTTAGGTGTGGCAATTCATTACAGCAAAGAAAAGAAACTGCTAAATTAATAATGAAAACCAATCATGGATTGATGATCCAGAGGCTATGGGTAGTTCTTCACTAAAATATTGCCCTTCCTGCCCAATTTCTGGACCTGAGCTAGTTTCTAGACTTTCAGTCCATTTGCTGAAAGAGAGGAAATAGGGTCATCAGATTGGAAGGGACCTATAGCACCATACCCAGTGTATGTGACAGCGACTCCCTTAAGCCTCTATATTAAGGCAAGTGTCACCAGGAAAGGGGGACTCTCCTAACATCTCAAGGACTGCTGGGGACAAGTGCTCAGGTGTCAGAGACACCCAGAGATTCTAGATTTGGTTTACATTTGGTTCCATCAGTTCACAGATCCAATTAATGGTGATGCCCACAGTTCCCTGTTGATTACTTGGAACCACAGAAATACAGCAATGATAGCAAAATTTCCACATTGGCGTCTTGGCCTGTGGTACATGCTGGGAAACTAAAATGGACTCCATCCTCGCCCAACACAGAAATTGAATGCACTTTAATTCTAGGTGAATGGAAGATGTTAGCATCAACCTTAAAAACTTAAAAGATGGTCCCTACTATCTCTCCATGTAATTCAGTAATCTGGATACCAAAAACAAACAAACAAAACTCAGAGATGCCTTCCTCAATCAAGAATAACGCAAGCCTAAGCAGCTACTTGCTAGAGCTGTTGTCATGGCCTCAAATTCATTGTCCATAACCATTGACCTTATAACGAGTGTTTTCTTCTTGGAAAGGTGATGCAGAGCAATTTCACATGCCTATATGTGAGAATCTGAGCAACATTATGCAATATAACAACCATAGGAACTAATTTCCTATCATTCTGTTTTGAAATTCTATATCATTTTTATTATTTTTCAATTCTCATTAAAATAAAAATGATGGGCTGGTGAGATAGCTCAGCAGTCTAAAGCACTTACCTAGGCAAGCTTAGGCAAGTGCAGGGACTGTGGTGCAATTCTCACCCCTAGGGTTGGCTGAGCCAGCCACTGTCTGGGTGTGGTGATGCACACCTGTAATCCCAGTGCTGGGGAGGCAGAAAGTAGGAGGATCACTACAAGACCAACCTGCATAGTGAGACCCTATAACAACCAAATACATTGAAACATAAAATAAAATAAGTAAAAAAGGTACAAGAAAGGTCATGGGACCACTGAGCCCATGAATTATGTCAACTATCACATCATCTAGAAGCTTCCATGGTGACTGGATGAGTGGCCTAGTAAGGGCTCTAAGATTCTGCCTAAGGACAAAACATCCACCACAGCATACTGTACATTTTATACCAATTCCCCTTACATAGTGCTGGACCCAAAAAGAGCAAGGAACAAGTGAACCTAAGGAAAGAAGCAACAGCAATCATACCTTCAATCCGAGGGACTCGGGCTACAAATGCGTGCTCCCTAGTTGTAGTTCTGGGTTATTTAATGCCTTTCCCAAATTGAGAAATATTCCACAGGGTGCTTAGCAAGAGGACTGCAAATTGCACCTGTTGCCTGGACACTCTGGACTCTTGTGCCCAGGAAAAAAAGATGCAAGAAGAGCCAACATCTGTGTAAGACTCTGGCGATTAGGAGAAAGCCTGTTGCATCAAACTCATGACTTTGTGCTGCTGTTATACTATGGAGGCAGTTGGCTATGTATGGCCTCCTTGTGATCCACTAGTACCTTTTCTAACTCTGAAGGTAAATGAGCAAATATGTGAGCTACAATGACCTTGAGAAAAGCATGGTGACCAGAGCGCTGAACCCTCAAAGGTAAGGGTCCATGTGCCCACACCCGTAAGCCACCTACACCAACCCAGGTGCTACTCAAGAGTGTCAAGAAAACAGCATGGTCAGCAGAAGTGAAAAATGGGTATTACATGATCTCAAGAACAGGCATAGAGGACTGGGATATAGCGCAGCGACACAGCGCCTTCCTGGCAAGTGCAAAGTCATGAGTTTGATGCTCAGAACAAAAACAAAACAAACAAACCAAGAAAAAAAAAAACAGGTATAGGAAAGGAGGCTCCAGAATGTTCATGAGAGGACATATTCCAGCTTTTGAATTGTTTTTCCCAGAACTAATACAAAGAAAGTACTCTGCGAAATAGTCTTTGACAGACACTCTGGGATTTCCACCAGATCTGCTAAGACTGAATCATTTATCTCCCAGATGCTCGCAACCTCAGCTGTTCCCCCTTTCTGGAAATTGCCTTTGTTTGAGACACTCAGGAACTGCTGCTCACAGCAGGGCCAACCCAACACTTGTTTCTGTGAGCACACAAAGGGCTGCCTCCCAGCTGCAAAGGAGCAAGGAACCCAGGGGCTGTCTCTGTTTGAGCCCCCCTGTGAGGTCAGCTGCAGAGCTTGATAAGAAGCAGCAGCTCAGCCCTCTCTGGTCTCAGCCCTTCCTCCTGTTCCCCTTCCTTCCCCTCCACCAGAAGTTGATTCCACAACAACCTTTAATAAACTTTCAGCTCTCTATTCTCTGTCTCAGAATCTGCTTCTTAGAAAGCCACCAGTAATCATGAGAATGATGTTAAATAAATATCGAGAAGAGAATTTTTTATTTTAGCCAGGATTTTAACATGAGTGGACTACACTCAAATTCAGATTTTTTTTTTTTTTAAGTTAAGGACTTGGCAAGTATGGCCTCATTGACATAAACATCGCTAGAGGCAAATGCTCTCTGACCAAACATGTACTCTCCAGCTATCCCAAGTGTCTGTCACCTCTTCTTCCTTGACATGGCACTGGCCTTTAGGCATTTATGCCACCTGCCTAGTTTGTGGTCATCTGAATTTCTAACATGAGACTATCTGGAGACTTTGTATTTTCTATGAGCTAAGAGACTGTGACACCAGTGAGAGGACTGTGTCTTCCACTGGGAAGCAGCACCCATGCAGCAGGGAGGAAGTGGAATTGAATTCTCTCCCAGGAACCATGTCTTCCCCAGCACACCCGCTCCAGCCTTAAGATTCAATCTCAGAGCTGTGAGACCCTCTTTTAAAAGCCTATTTGAGACTATGAGCTGGAGCTGCAGAATCTTCCATTAAGTGCAATCAATTTCACTCCTGAGTGAATAGAAATTCGACTGACTGCATTCAAATCTCCCGTGACATAGCAGCTCACTCCCAGATGAAGGATATGGGCCTCACTCCTGAATGGAGACTTGTAAGAGCAAGCCAAACAATAAGTGCAAGGCTGCAGCCCCAGTGTATATTTTCCAGGCTTCCTATCTGTCTCCAGGAAGGAACTTTTGGGGTGTGTGTGTGTGTGTGTGTCTGTGTGTGTGTGTGTGTGTGTTTTCTTCCTTTCTGTTTCCTGTACTCAGCTGCTGCAAATGCTCCAAGGCCATGGGCCTTATCAGCCTTTGGTTCCCAATCTTTTCAGAAAAAAAGAAATTACGGAGACACACGCATAAGGCTCTAGTCACAGGTTGCACAGAGAAAAAAAAATCACAAGGGAAACAGAAACAGGCATCCCTCACATGTGATTTGTATTGTCAGCAGCTCCCGATTCCCGTGTTGCAATGGTCACCCTGCACTCTTTTCCCATTTACGACTCTTGATTTTTTGGCTTCAAGAGGTCCAATAATAAATGCTCACTTGACCCTAAGTAGGGTTGGGTTTTAAAGATCTAGCCGCACATTTTTTCATTGGTGACACTGGCATTAGAGGAAGCAAACCAAAACTAAACAAAAGAAAACAACTGAAAGAAAAGCTGTTAGATTTTCCAAATTCATCTCAAAACTTTTTGTCATTTGAATGAATCAATACAAAGTCTTCTGAGATGTTCTGGCCTCATCTATGCAATTGGCTGAGTGGGTGAGCTAACACCGATGGGGGACTAGAGCTCATGAAACACAGACATACGCTGATTCCTTTACGTGGAGATGCCAGTGCATAATGGTATATTGTGCCAACAGAATAGACTCTGGAGTCCCTGGAGCAGTGAGTGGAAAGTCAACGGAGGGCCTCTGCCTGGCCTCAGCCAACCTCAGTCCTTCTCACTGCTGTCAGCGTATACGAGGTCTGATAGGGATGCTTTGGAGCTGGAGAACAGATGCTATGAAGCATCTTCCAGAAGTTTCAGTATTTACATTAATTCATGTATTTTTCTACAAGTAATCAAGTCCTGTTTTCATTACCTCATGGTCAAAAAGGATAAAATAACCCTGACAAAAATTGAATCATTTATGTTAATGATTTTTGCCAAGATTCTATCTTTTATGGGGATTGTTTTAGTCTAGTCTCATTGCTATAACATAAATGCTTTAAATTGAGTAATTAATAAGCAATAGAAATTTATTTCTCACAGTTCTGAAGGCAAGGAAGTACAAAATAAAAGCAACTTCAGATCTGGTGTAAGTGAGGGCTCTTTCTTTATAGACTGTAACTTCTAAGCCTTCACAAGGTAACCTGGTAAGACAGCTCCCTCACCTTATCTTATCAGGGCTTTCACAGCTCAAAGCACAGGTCATACCTGGTGGTACAGCCAGCCTTCATGCCTTACCACTTCACAAAAGGCCCTACCACTTCGTACTAGCAAGTTGGTCTCTAGGTTCCAGGACCTGAATTTTGAGGGGAAATCAACATTCAGACCACAGTAGGGTTTTTCCATAACCTACGGGATGTATAAATAGATGCTAGCTAGAACAATGGCTTGTTATAATGAGAGCTTGAAACTAATGACACTGTGGAAAACAATTTCTATTATGACACACTAACCTTTCACTCTGCCTTAATTAAAATCACAGTTCACGTTGGAGGCCTAGTTTGTTTATCCACACAGGTACCCTGAAAATCACTTGTAAGGCTAATTCAAAAAACCACTATCCCAGGCTGGCCAAATAGCTCGGCGGACTCAGTTCTCAGACACCTATTTTATGTAGACCTTTACTGAGGTCTCAATCATGCAAAAAGATGAAACAGCTCATGGACAGAGTTAATGATATTCAAGGCATGTGTTTCAAGTAAAATCGCAAATGATCAACCAGTTAACTGGAGAACAAAGTGGGGGCTCTTTATTTCCCATAACACAAAAGGAGAGAAAGTATCTGGCAGACATCCACTGCCACGGAAAGAGCAGGGAACTCTGCTGATGACCTCTGGGACATTGGCCAGCTAATCCTGTACCCTCACAGTTGCGGCCAGAGCCCCAGCTCTGGGGCTGTCGTCCTGACACCAGTAAGACTGTCCTTCCCTAGTAAGACTCTGTCACTGACAGCAGGAGGCAGGGTCAATCCTGTTATCCACTGCACTTAGCAAGAAGCCATGAGATGCCCAGAGGGCAGCAAGGTGAGGACGCGCCAACACTGAGTTCAGAAATGGAGGCCAACTCTGCCAACTGTGATTTCACATTGCTGTTGAAATCATAGTTCTGTGCTATAATGACTAGGAGGTCCTGGGACACATTCCTGTTTTGGAGGGTGAATACCAGGAAACTCAGGGCCTTATGCATTATGGTCAAGTTCTCTACTACTAAGTTACACCCCCAGTTTGTTATATTTTGAAGTTAGGGTTGCACAGATTGGCCTTGCAACCTGTGACCCTCCTGCATCAGCCTCCTTAGTATGTAGGATTACAGGCGTGCCTCACCATGCCTAGCTTACCTCATTTAAAGTCAGTTTTCTCCCCCTTTAAAATACAGTAATGTGGCTAAATTCCATGGTATGAAAATTCAGTGAAATAATAAAGAGGTCCTGCTAGTCCATGGATACCTCTAGAAGCAGACTCATCAAATTAATTGAAATATCATGTAAGCCCAACACAAGGATAGACACAAGGAGAACGTCCAGAAATCCTCTAGTATTTGTATTTGTAGTTTTCTTTGAGAATGAGAATCTCTAGTGTTTTTCAGATTCTCAAATGGTATGTGACACCCACAGGCCACACATCTCACTCTGATTTAATACTGCTGCCCAACCCTTCTAGCCAGTTCTCTGTCTCCAGCTGCAGAAGCACACGTCCAGGTGCAAATGGGCTATCTCCACCCAGGAGACACAAGCACCTCAGCTCCAACAGTGCAGACCCCACAGTTTTCGACTCAGATTGTCCTTGAAAAATAAAGCGCACTGCGACTACAGCTTCTGGAAGTTGCAGGAGTCCTTCGCTGTCAACCACCTTGGACACTGCTTTAGCTGAAGACATCTACCTTTCCCAGATGTCTCTGCTTAGGGGAATGCAGTGATCCACTAATCAGCTACAAAGGCCTGGCCCTCTTATCCCAACTTGAGACAGAGCCAGGGTTCATTCTCATCAGAACTGTGGTGCTCGGATAAGGTCGATTCTTCTTCTCACCAATTTGGGCTCCTTCTTCCGCTCCCCTCCCCTCTTCCACTCTATTCCCCTCTCTTTCCTCCCTTCCGTTCTCTCCAGTATCTTCCCTTCCTTCTCTCACCTCCCTTCCCCTTCCCTCTCCCTTCACTGATACTGACTTCAAGAGGACTCCTTAGTAAACCTTTTGCCTCTCAGAGAACTGGAAGCACCCAGTGCTTCTACAGTGGATGTCAGAACCATCTCCTGCCCTTTCTCCTGTGACAGCAATTCCTCCCTTCACCTGAGTATCCAAAGCACAAACCTAAGCCTCAGCCTCTGCTGTTCTTCTATATTCTGTTTCCTTGGCCTGGATCAACCTCAGCCTGTTGTGCTCCTCATCATTCAGGGCTCAAGTTCAGTGTTTTCTCCTCACTTTCCTGAGTGCTAATCTCTAATCACCCCCAGTACTCTGAGATTAAAGCCCAAGGTTCTTAATATGAGGCACCAGGTGCTCCACTTCAACCTCTGCCTTTCTCCATGGTCATCTCCATGCACTCATGATGTGTACTTTATATTTCTGGATCCCTAAGAACACTTAGCACCTCTGTCAATTCATGTTGCTTCTTCCCTCTGTTTGAATAAAAAGTGTGTGTGAGATATGTGTGGAGTGACTGAATAA
Organism: Ctenomys sociabilis; assembly: GCA_004027165.1. NCBI lineage: Eukaryota > Metazoa > Chordata > Mammalia > Rodentia > Ctenomyidae > Ctenomys > Ctenomys sociabilis. Next base: position 64,765 of record PVKA01008545.1, read on the forward strand.
ATACAAATACATACATAGATTTTATCTGCAAGTAGGCATGAATGCATAGGCAAACAGATGCCAAAAAAAGAGAAAAAATGTAAGCCCTACTCCAGGGTAGAATGTGTAAGCACTTATGGGTTGGAGTGCAAGTTTAGGGTGGACTCACTTATCAGTTAATAGAATACAATTTAGGTTGATTAACGTCCAGAGAAAAATGCTTCACTAGAAAGTTAAAAATAACACTGCCAATAAAACAATTTATGAAATGGAAGGATGATATTAAAAAGATTAAGGTGTAAATCTCAGACCAACCAGGCTGAAATCAAGATCTTCCAGCTAATTGGCCAACTTTTACTCTGATACACCATTCTTATCTCTGCTTCTTTATGCTCCCTACTTTGTTTTCCTTCATATATTCCTGATTTTTGTTGTTGTTATTGTTATTGTGTATTTTGGTACTGGGGATTGAACTCAGGACTTTGCACTTGCCAGGAAGGTGCTTATGCTGCTGAGCTATCTCCCCAGCCTATATATATATATATATATATATATATATATATATATATATATATATATATAGCCACTCTGTGGCTCTTTATTCTGATCACATTCTAAGAGAAAACTATTTATATCTGTATCTATATCTATCTATCCCAGTACCTCTTGGCTCCATTTCCAAACTGGAAAGAATCTACTAGAGTTCACCTCTAGTCATTTTGGAGAATTGGTAGAGCACGCACCCATGCAGACCCAGAGCATGTCTCTGGCAGAATGGGGCCATTGTAGCAGTGATCCGTGCATACCAGTGTTTACAGCAGCGCAATTCACAACAGCTGAATCTTGCAAGCAGCCTATACATCCACCAACAGATGAATGGTTTAAAATAAGGTGTGGTATTTATAAACAATGGAGTACTATTTTGCTCTAAAGAGGATGAATTTGAAACATAGTGTAACGGATGAACCTTGAAAACAAAGTGAAATAAATCAGATGCACAGCTTAATGCCATATGGCTTTTGTCATGCAAGAAAACCAAAATATAAATAAAGAGCAAAGTAAAGGGAAAACGTGGCCTCCTTATACACTCGATTGCTATTCTTTCGTTAAGAAAAAAATGCATTTGATCCATCTGCAGGAAAATGCATGCACCTTAAAACCAGCAGGCTGAAATAAATCAGACACACAGCTTAAATACTGCATGGTTTCTTTTATGTGAGAAACCCGAAGTATAAATTAATTAAAGAGCAAAATAAAAGATAGATAATGGAAAGCAGACAGAACTTTTTCAAAAGGAAAGGGGATCCAGAGCCTGGGGGTGGGGAGATGATGCAGGGAGAGGGATAAAAAAAAATGAAGCCTTGTTGTGAGCGGCGACCAGCTTCCCAGGCAAAGGCCACCGCTATGTACCACAAACATGTGTCCTAAAAAGGATGAACTAATAGTACCAATGAAAAGGAGCCACTGCAACCCTGGCAGGATTCGTCTTAAACAGACACCTAGCACAGTGGTTCTCGCCTGCTGTCCACATCGAAGGCGCAGGTAAGGATGGACAGAACACCGGCAACTTTAAGATAAACTCAATCACAAGAGCATAAGAAAGCAGATGGAGATCAATTTTGAGAACTTGACTTTGCCCTCTTGCCACCTGCTAAGAAGTGTTTTCAGTCCAAAATCCCCCTCTCCTCTTCCCCACCCCTCTCAGGCTTCGTGGTCTCTGCCTCTCCTTGTCTATTTCTTCATACTTTATTTTTTGGCTGGCTCAGCTGTCCCTGAGGCCTGGCAGGGCTGGTGCAGCTTGTGGTGGTGCCTGGGATGGAATTGTGGTCCCCACATCCCCTGCACCTGCCTAAGCTTGCCTAGGCAGGCACTTCAGTCAGATAGCAGTCACTCAGCTATCTTGCCAGCCTTTCTTCATTCATCTTTTAACTCCTCTAAGACATGAATTCTGTAAGACCTCAGGAATCAAACCACCCAGTCTGACAGTGAAGCACATGGTCTGCTAACTGCACTCCTAACTCCACAGTGAGCCACATCATGAGAGCAAGATTGTGGCTTCAAATCCAGAGCTCCATTCCAAAGTCTGGTGGAAGGGGCTGGGATGCACTGTTCAAAGATTCAGGAATAAGCTTAGTGGTTTTTTATTTATTTGTTTGGAGATGGGGTCTCACTACGAAGTGCAGGCTGGCCCTGTACTCATTCTTGTAGCCCACAGGCTGGTCTTGGACTTGCACTGATCCTCTTGTTTCATCCTCCTGAGTGCTGGGATTCCTTCCACTGTGTGCCCGGGGTTCAGGGCCGGTACGGCCAGCCGGGCTGGGTACCGAACTCAGGATGCTGTGCTTGCCAGGTAGGTGCTTATGCCTCTGAACTATCTCCCCAACCCCATGATCAGTTTCAAATGAAATAAAACTGTCCAAAATACCTGAAGGAGATGGCTAAATTCTGATCTGGAAACCATTAGTGATAACATTGGTGTCAAACTCAATTCATTCCAAATTCCCAAATGCTAAAGAATTCAAGAACTGAACATTCTTTTTCCCCTAAGAATTAATGTAAAATCAAACCATTGGGCCTCCGGCTCCAAAATTATACTTATCAATTCATGTATGAATTTTGTCATAACTTCTTTCTTGAACTCCATCACAGCTCCCTCAGTTTTCCTCTTAGCTTTGTCACTGGTATCACTAACTTCCTCTGGAGCCCTGGTATTTTATGCAAATGAAGTTTTCAATATCATGAAGAGGAGGATTCTGCTGCACTAACAGACCACTACACGTTGTCTGGAAAGCGCGGTGCTGAGATGGAAACACCATCCCTCTTGCGTGTGACTCACTCTCCACACTTACAGGTGTTTTCAAGTTGAATTTTTGGTCCAATTATGGAGCAAAATAATGAACACCAAAGAGACTGTTTTTGAGCTTTGCAGTTAGATTCATGGAAAGTTGGGGCTTGGAGATTGGAGTCATTTAGCAACCAAGGTTACCAGTGTAGTAGTCTGAGATGCATGATAAGATCAAAAAAGCATCAAGAGACCCAGGTTTTAGCCTCATGCAGTTAATTAAAATGTTCCTCCAAATAAAGCCATTCACTTAAAGTCTTTGCTCATTTCTTCAAAGAATAAATTGTCTGCTTCCAACCTCTTTGGGCTGACAATCAAATGAGATAATGGAAAAGCCTGTGTTTGAAAAAATATATTCCAAAGGTCATGAGAACTCCAGGTCTTAGTAATCGTTTTCCACTATGTCACATCACCTCGAGGACTAATACCTGCTCAAAGAGCTGTTTCCCCTTGATGGTTTCCAAGTACGACCCTGCTCTTATGTGCCTCTGCTTTTCAAATTATAGACTTCCCCAGATGCAGGCTTCCAGTTTTCTAGGCTGATCTCATTTGTTCATTTCCTGTCCATAATTCTAATCTCTCTAGGTTGCTCTGTACTATATCTCTTTCTCATTGATGTTTGTAATGCCATCCTATTTACCCTCATCTGCAGATATATTACTGTAATAGGTTTATGGCCTTTGTCCAAGACATTAATAATAATGCAAAATGAAATACATCTGAGGCTGATCTTGGCTGCTTTGTCCTAGAGCTTGCTACATACAGTTTTCTATTTTTTTTTTTTTTTTATTGTAGTTGGGTTTTTCAGCTAATTTTAAGATCAGTTCTCATGGTTCAGGGAGCCTCCTAAAATAACGTATGACTTTTTCTTGCCTTATTTTTTTCTTTCTTCTTAAACTGTATGGGAAGCAGAAACATCTCCTTTGCTCCTAAAAAAGTAAAACAAGGTGCGGCTCCCCACCACACAAAGCAGGGCTGGTAAAACCCAGAGAAGAAATGAGGGGCTCCCATTCACACATCTCCTCTTGCATTCATGTCACTGCCAAGAGTCTGCTTCTGTGTCGACCCAGAATCAGTAAGATTGAAATTTTCCAAATGAGACCCCAAATCCTTGGTTTTTTTTTTTTTTTCCAGCAGAGACCTGCAGCCAAGTTCTTCCATAAACCTTAGGAATGGGATCCATAAGTTTTGAGGCTCACTACAAAAAAATCACTTTCCTGTGTCGTTTTTCTCAGTAAATTGGCTGCCACTGGAGTCTCTTCTTGCCTCCATTATTCCACTTGGTGGTTTCTAAACAGAACTGAGTTAAAGAAGAAAGAGAAAGAACACAGACACTAGTCCATGGTTGAATAAACTTGAGAAGTGGTTCTGATGACATATTATTACAAACAAGTCTCCCTTCTACTTAGTTTTGAATTTGTTTTATTTTTGTTTTTAATTGAATTTAGCATGGGGTACTTTGTCTTGTTCTAGTTTCCAGAAAGTACTTCTTCACTTCTTCCTGGGAACTTCTGGGAATGGATTTTTCTGCCCCAGATATGCCTTTGGCAGTTAAATTGTGATTAAATATTTAAGCAGTTGGAAATTCAGGTAGAAAAAAAACTTGGGGCACTTTCTCAACTATTATAGAGATTCCCAAGCATCTTTTGAATATATATTTAATATAATACTTTAGTAATGCTAAAGTTCAGTTTCTCAATGAAGAAGAAAGAAAAGCCCTAAGTATCATAATTCCCGAAATTAACTGCAGTGTTGGAAAAAAAAGTTTCATTCCTGTCAGTTCCACTTACCTGTGAAAGAGGAATGGCATGAACTTGGAACACAGAAAGACCTAACTTTCTATCCAGGCTATGCCAAGCATTGTGAAACTGGAAGATTATCTTAAACATTTTGAGTTCATTTCTACTTACATAGAAGGAGGATAAATAATACACTCATTATGTATCACTCTTTGGATTAAATGTTCAAATTGGTGGCCAGTAAGTCCGGTGCCCATGCATTATGTGAAAGCAGCAAATGCCAGCTGCTTCTCTGGCTCCTCTGTACACACAATGTGAAATCTGTCATCTTTTATTAATACACATGAGTCATTGTCTCATAACACTATTACCATGTCATTATGAACCACTAAAAGGAAAATGGCCTTTGATGAATTTAATAAAAATGATAATGATGCCACACAGGCAGGATTCTGAGTGCTTCATATACATTATTTCATTAAATCCTCGCAAAGGGAAATACTTTTATTTCTATTCCTATTCACAAAAAAGGACTTGGAAGCTGACAGTGGTCACGTGGCAAGCTAGCCGGTGTGCGGGTCCAGATTCGAATCCTAGTAGTCCAGCACTAGAGTTTTAGTACTGGAAGGCACTCTGTACTCTATGACAGCAGTATTTATGATCCATTGGACTTTATGACTTCATGGAGATTACATACACAAGCATATACAGAACAGTGTGTATAAGTTATGCCACACTGTGAACTGCTAAAAAATTACACCTCTATCAGAGGCGTTTATAATAAAATTAGACCTTACTTTGTAATATCCTTTTAAAAATATCTGAGATGGAACTCATCCATTTAAAGTTTTCATTTCACTGGTTCTAGACTACACTTCTCAGACTGGAGAACAAGCATGATGATCTCGTTCTGGCATATTTCTTCACCGAAAGTCTTTTAAATTAAAAATACATTAGAATATCTTATATTAAGGATATAATATATATGAAACTATCACTCTTCTCATACACTTATGGTTGGTATATAAGTCAGAATCACTCCAGAAAATAATTTACAGTTTCCCACCAGACGAAATGTACTTCTAGCACTTGTGCACACGGGCATCTGTCCCAGAGAAATAAAAGCTCACATTCCTGCAGATGCCTGTGCAGGAGTGTTGTAGCAGGCCTATTCATAACAGGTAAGATGGAAGTGGTTCAGATACCTATCAACAAATGAAAGGGGATAGTCCGATAAAGTAATCTCATGTAAAGACTGCCTTTCATAACAAGGAAGCTGATCCAAAATCTTGAAATTTTTAGAGGGGGAAATTAAAGTAAAAAAATTCTAAGTTAGTTATTTGAGCTAAGAGTAATATGTGCATCCTCAAAACTATTGCAAGATCATTGTATTACTTCTAGAGGTTACAGTAATAAGAAGAACTAACCTGACCAAGTCCTGTGAATCCACGATCCACTATAAACGTTTTGCATGCATCAGCTCATTTACTTGCCACAATGCTTGCTGAAGTTGATACTATCCTTATGGCTATTTTGACAAATGAAAAAGCGGAGGCTCAGTGACTTCATAGTTATTTGCCAGGGTCATGTAGTAAGTGAGTAGAAGAGCTAGACTTAGATTGATACAGAACAAAATGTCATGAATCCAGTTTTCAAGTTCAGAGTGAAATAAAGAATGTGAACCAGTTTCCAATATTAGAACGAGAACTTGATCCCCAATACTAATTATTTCCTCAGTCCTCTAATTAAACACACACACACACACACACACACACACACACACACACACACACATTTTACTGTTGACATAAAATTTCAGTTAATCACAGTTCACACAGCTGGAAAAGTTTTACAATTACAACATAGCTATTGTTGATAGCAATGAGCTGAGCGTCATGAAGAGGAGATGAGACTCTTTAGTCCACACCAGAGGACAGAGATTTTCATATAAATCTTGGTTTCTTGATGAAAAAATAAACAAAAAGATCTTCTTATTAATATACAGTGATGATTTCAGCCGATGTTCTTCATGGGGTATTATGAGAAATCATCCTAGAATTTATAATGCTGGAAAGATACTCACATAGAATTAGGTGTTGTTTTAAACCACCAGAAATGTGTAGTGTGAAATAGTAACATTTTAATACTAGCCAGGCAAAGATGCTAGTGGGGCATCTGGCAAAAAGCAGAACTACTAGAAGGAGACACCCTGGGCCTTAGTTTATTAGACTGCTTCAGATAAAGTACTGCCTAACATGAGCTAACAATTAAAGCTACGAAAATCATGAAAAAAAAAATCTACCTTACACACAATTTAGTAGACTTATGAAGTATACCATACCCTCAAATTTTCATAAAATACAACTGAATAGATAAAAGTAAATTCATTGTGTTTAAATTGATGAAATTATCAGTACAAATAACACTTAAATACAAGAAAAGAACAATTCACTACTAACACAGAAAAGGTAAGATTTTGTGTGCGTGTGTGCGCGCGCGTGTGTGTATGTGTCTGTGTGGATGTGTGTGTGTGTGTGTGTGTGTGTGTGCGTATCTGTGTGGATGTGTGTGTGTGCGTGTGTGTGTCTGTGTGGATGTGTGTGTGTGTGTGTGTGTGTGCATGCGTGTGTATGTGTTTTGAGACAGGGTCTTGCTGTGCAGTTCAGGCTGGCCTTGAGCTCACTTTGTAGCCCAGGCTAGTCTCAAACTTGCAATGATCCTCCTAGCTCAGCCTCCTGAATGCTGGGATTGTAGGCATGTGCCATCACACCTGGCTAGGAAACGTATGTTTTAAAAAGGAGAGGGTGAACATGGTCTGCATATGAAAAAAAATAGCCCCCAAAATTAAAAACCCAAAGGATGGCTAAGTGGCAGACTATGTACTTGAAAGCGTGGCTCCATGAGCCAGAATGCAAATATGACCAAATAACCTTTATTATAATACAGACCGAAAAGAAATAGAAGCTGCAAGGACAACTGTAAAAACAGAAACTATAAAAACAAAGAGTAAAATGCCTGGACATTAGAGGTACTTCAAAGCTAACAGATGTTCCAGATAGCAGAGGAAACTGAATAAGGCAGACGGCATGCACTGAGAGCATCTGTGGCTAGGACATGTACAGCAGTTTTTTTTGTTTGTTTGTTTTGTTTTGCTTTTTTGTCTTTTTTTTTTTTTTTTTTTTTTTTTTTTTTTTTTTTTTTTTTTTTTTTTTTTTTTTTTT
>PVKA01008546.1:0-72541 GCA_004027165.1 Ctenomys sociabilis
TATTTATTTTTTGTGGTACTGGGGATTGAACTTGGATCCTGTGCTTGCCAGGCCATCACTTATTCTACTGAGTTATTTCCCCAGCCTTTCATTTTTATTTCAGACAATTTCTATTATTATATTCATTTAAGTTTGTAAATAATTTTTTATAGTGTGCAATGTATTATGAATCTCATGTTATGCATTCATTTCTGAAATATTTCTCCAAAGTTCACTCTGTCTACATCTTTTATCTTTCACATTTCAATATATGTATAATTTTTGATTTGCTATATAATTATTGATTTTCAATAAAGTTAATGAAAAAAATAAAATACAGTAAAAAACTAGAATGATAATAAAATAAATATTCAGGTAATTCTACCTTTTTGTCACCCAGCTCTGCTGATCATGTTGTAGCCCCATTTCTTTTAGGAAGTATTATGTCTACCTGTAGTTTAAATCTAGTCAGTTGTATGGTGCTATGGACCTGAATATATCCACCTCTGTTTTAGAGATAGTCTTATTGAAACAACTAAACAATTTGCAAGATTAGACTATTAAAATTTAGATGTGCTATTGCATTCCAAGCAGAACTTTTTCACCAATTTGTACTACCAGTGTATATATAATTTACCTATTAAACACTCAGATAGAGAAATCAAGAAAATCTATTCCATTTAAAATTTGATTATCTTTTATGTTAGAAAATAGTTAAGTAATTATGGAACCCAATGAAATCAATATTTTTTTTTTACTATGGAATCTTTTGGCTTAAATGTGTGTTCACCTGTCAGATTCAATTTAATGTCTTTGCTAAGCCTCTTTTCCCAAACTATGTGGTATGATTAAATTATTCAGTGAAAGTTCTTTCTGGTTGTTTGATTTCTTCCTTCAAAAGAGATAGAAAGGTCTTGAAAAAATTGTTAATTTCTACATTTGTTTTTCTTCAGGGCAATGAATTGAATTTATATATGTAAATAATGTAAAACAAAAAAATACAAATGTATTTTACATCTTGGTTTTAATATATAACTTTGCTAACTTTCAATATCCCACCTCCTTGTATGAAACTGTATAGATAGCAGTACCTTGGTTCATGAACAGTTATGTTTGGGAACAATTTTGTTTGCCAACAAAACATTTATAAAATTTTGTTTTTGTTTGACAACTCTATGTCAACTGACATGATTGTGGCCATCTATTCTTCACAAACACAAATAAGGTCACTGTTTCCTAAATCAGGGACCAAATTAATTGCATGAACCAAGAGACCACCTAGCAAGTTTGATTCAAGTTAAAGGAAAATGCTGATGTTTTATGGTTTATTTTAAAAAAAAAGATATGTTATTTAGAAAATCACCTAATCCTGGGCTATCTGAATGCTTATATAATTTTAACACTAATTGTAAGTTAGGATAAAATTACTACTATGATCATTTCATCAACTATTTCACTGGTTGCCAAGTGTAGCTTCCCGTTTTGTTGCTGCTTTGATCACGAAAAAGTCATCTACTTGGTTTAGAACCACATGAAATCTAAATTTCCCTTCCATGTTTCTGAGTGTCTCTATAATCAGATCTTCCTTTTTCTTTCCAACATTATCTTCACTTTATTTAGAAATATACTTTTTTATGTTCAATGCTAGACAAAGCTTTTATAAGACTAAAGAAAGCAAAAATTAGAAACTCTAGTGAACATTTTCCTGATTGAGAAATCTACAGTATTACATAATTTCCAACATTGTATACATGACAGAAACATTTGGTTTAAAGTAGATGTGCTATTGCATTCCAAGCAGAACTTTTTCACCAATTTGTACTACCAATGTATATATAATTTACCTATTAAACACTCAGATAGAGAAATCTTATTTTATACAGGTCATCCTCTCCTCATTAGACTTGTGGGTTTTCTTCATGACATATTTTAAAGAGAAAAAAAATCAATAAAAACAATGATACAGAATTTAAACACACAATAAGAAATATTAATAATAGTTTTTATATTCCATATAGTAATCTTCAAAGTAGTTGCTCAGATTACAAGTTATAGGCATGCAACATTGATCAAGCAATATGTGTAACTTTTTGTGAAAAGTTTGTCTGGGTGTTTTTTTATTTCATCCTCTTCATTGTTTCCTGGATTTGATTTGGGAAAGCTGGAGGTCTGCCTTGTTGTTTCTTGCTACCATGTTTTCTCATTTTCTATTTTTTAAATGTGTTTTCTGTATTGATGTTTATAAATTGCTTATGGTATGTAGCTTTATTACTACTATTGAAAGATCTTTAGGAAATGATTACTTTTCAAATGTCTTGTAGGTGTAGCTGACTTTTGGCTTTGGAGCTCTCCCCAAGATCCTTTCTCTTATGAAGTATGAGAAGTTGCTGTCTGTATGGCTTGGCACCTAGTTCTTTACTACTGGACTATGTTATTGTTTATGGACCCCAGATAATCTTGGTATTAGCATGCAAGGCAGAATAACTGATCACAACAACTATGTCACCTTGTCTAAATAAATTATAATCAGTAGTAGCAATAGCATCAACAGTATCCGGTAACATTTAATTTGCCGCTTTTAACAATAGGTACAGCACTTATGGTTATATAACGAAAGTCTAAAACCACTCAGATAGCAACCCACTGGGGACCCTTCCTGTCTCCCAGGAGTTGTTTCTATTCCTCAGTAAAACTTTTCTCAAAAAAATACTATTAAAAAATGAGAAAATTATATACAGTATATATTGCCTCAATAGAGTGATTTTATCTTCAAGGGAGAAAATTTAAAAGCCAGAGAAGAAAAAAATAGAGGAATAAAAGAACGGAAAGTAATTAAAGCAAGCCTGAAGGACAAAGGAATATTGCCTAAACTTTGGAAAACTGGTGAAGAAAACATGAGGGAAAGAAGTAAAAAAAAAAGGAGAAAACAAAACAGAAAATCTTAGAAAGTGTTCACACTAATGAAAACACAAACACAAAAAGAAAACAAGCAAATAAAAAAAGATTTCCAAGTTATTTCAAGGCTATGGTTATCTTCTGGGACTTACAATTTTGTGCTAGTGTCTGACTGAGGGCAGATCTCCACTATCACTAGTGCATAAAGGAGGCCAACAAAGCCCAGGTGTGTGCTGAATGATCCCAGCTAGCATACAGTAGGAATAGTGTGAGATACCAATTCTGAGTTTCTCGAGTTCAGGCTGATTCTGGCATCTGGTATGGATTTGGTCCTGAGTTGCTAAGCCTGCGACTCCGAGCTCATTGATCCTGGTTGTCTCCTGTTGCTGTGCATCCCGAGTCACTGGAAACCCTGAGACAAAGACAACTCATGGCTGCTGTGAGTTCAGGCTCTATCTAGTTGGCTGCTCCATAAAATGGGGTGTGGCCAAAGTATCCACCCTTTCTAGAGGATGCTTGGAATAGAGTCCCTCATAAGCCATAGAATCCACTCTATTCCACCAGTGCATTTCTTCTTGGAGATGTCTGGTGTTACCTTCTCTACTAAGTCTGTGTAGGTTTGAGTGTGAATCAGTTGCAAACTTCAGAGAGGCTTATTTTCTGCTGTGTTCCATTATGCCATCTTCCAAGAGGTCTTTCACATTAACTTGATTAATTAATTGATTGGTTGATTGATTGCAGCATGGGGAATTGAACCAAGGACCTTCACACTGAGCTCCATTCTTAGCTTTTTATTAAATTTTTAAAAATTTGAGACAGCTTTTCACTAAATCACTAAATTACCCAGACTGGGATTGCATTTGAGCTGTTCCTGCTTCAGTGTCCCAGAGTGCTGAAATCACAGGCATGTGGTATTACATGCATCTTAATTATTGAAGTATATAATAGGCAAAACTTTACTATTACCTCAATGATCTCTGCTTTTTTTACAATGTCATGCCTTCGAATCTAGGTGGAGCCTATGAGTGTGAGAGATATGATTCCTGTCATTACATCATAATTCATGGCAGAAATGATTTTTTTTTCATAATTTTTCAATCACATGAATTTTTACAAAGGGACTAAGCTCTCCCTGGAGAGAAAATTTAGAGCATGCCAGAGATTCAAGGCAGGAAAAATTTTCCATTGGTGGGTAAAAAAGGAGGGTCCATGCAGCAGAATTATGTGATCTAGGAGATTACAGGCTTCCCTGACTTACAGCAGACAAATAAATGGGGACTTCAATTCTACACTTAAAAAGAACTGAATTATGCCATAACCCTGTGGACTTGGAAGAGAACCCTGAGCTACAAATAGAACATGGTTTGCCTGACATCTTGATTTTAGAACAGGGTGAGCCATTGCATTTAACTCAGCCATGTTGCAACCAGACTCATGACCTACAGAACTGTGAGGTAATGAAAAATACTTTAAGTCCCTATGTCTGTGAGAATTTGTTATGTAGCATTAGTGACACAGTTTGAATCATGAAATGTTCCTTAAAACCTCGTGTACCAAGCCTCTGGCACTTTGGGAGGTGGTGAACCTTTAGGGAGTGGATTCTAGTGGAACGAAGTTAGGTCTTTGTGTGTGTGGGGTGTTGCTGGAAGTAGATTTTGAGACACTGGCCCTTTCTTTCCTGCTTTAGCTTCATAGCTTCTATGAGGTAAGCAGGTCTCCTTTGCCATGTGCATCTGCTATGATGTACTTTGCTATTATACACAAAAAGCTACAGGGCCCGGAGTCCATGGAAAGAGACCTCTAATTCTATCAGCCGAAGCAAACCATTTGTCCTTTTAAGTTGATCATTGTGGCACTTTATCACAGTAATGGAGGAGTGACCAACATATTAGAAGACTAATATAAGTTTACCCTTTTATGTACAATAAAATGTTCTTGCTTTGAGTGTATACATGCACACCTCAGTTAAGTTATAGAACATTAACGGCACAACCAAAATTCTCTTATGCTCTTTTTCTAGCAATCTGTTCCCTAGAAGTAGGAAGCTACTTGTCTGATTTTCGCTTGAATTTTTCTCTCACTGTTCCTCTTTGGTTACCTGTCTCTTTGTCCCTTTGGGTGTTGTCATTGTTTTTGTTTTGAGATGAGGGTCTTGCTGTTTCCCTAATTGGTCTTGAAATCATGAGCTCTAGCAACCCTTTTGCTTCAACCTCCCATGTAGCTGTGCAATTTCAACTATTACAGGTGCATGCCACAGTGCTTGACTACTTTTCCTTGGTTTTGTTGAGGCAATTCTCTTCATTATTTTTTCCCATTTTTTGTGGTACAAAGGATCAAACACAAGGGCACTGTATCACTGAACTACATCCCCAGCCTCTATCTTTTGTATTTTTTAAGTTTGAGACAGGGTTTCACTACATTGCCTGGTTGAGACTTGAAATTGTGGTCCTCTTGTTTCAATTTCATTCAATGATGGAATTCAAGGTGTGCAGCACCAATTTTAAAAATCATTATTGCATGCATATAGGATGGTACTTCAAATAGTATGTGTTGTATGTATTTGATAATTTATTACATAAGAAAGAATTGCTCTATACCAACTCTGTGACTGGATCTGTTACAAGGCACTGGGGATATAGTGATGAATGAAACTGTTAAAGGCCATAATTTCTGCATTATGTTTTACAAAGATTCTAAACATTAATTTTTTACTGTGATTGTTGGCTCAGTGCCTCTCTGTCCTCTATACTTCACTGCTGAGGCTTTATAATCCTTATATACATTAACATTGTAACAATTATTTGATGAAAGTTGTCTGAGTAACCCAATTATCATGGTTTTGGAATTAAGTATCATGTTCTTTTGTTGCACATGTACATGAATTTGCATATGAAATTAACTGAGATCCTATCTTCAACTTTTGTCTGGTATTCACTTGTTTGGTACCTAGGTTTAGTGGTTTCCTTCTGGAAACATGATTTTCAGCTCTGACTGGCCTCTTGAATCACTTGGGAAATCTTAACTTTTTAAGTAACTGACTTTTCTTAGATTATCCTTTACAGTTAAAAAATAACCAGCATGCTGTGCTAGACTCACCCACAGGGCACCCTGAGACAGTGATTGGGACTGGGCTGGTGGCATGGCCCTGTAATCCCAATGCTTGGGAGGTTTAAAACAGGAAGATCACTATGAGACCCATCTGTGTAGTGAGGCCCTTGTAGCCCCAGTACTAAATATAAAAAGGAAAGAAATTATCAGTTTATCACAGTTTTTAGAAATTAATTTTAACCTAATGCCAGTTGTTCTGGGAAGTGGCATCCCTTAAGTAGCATTGTTTTTCATAACGAATACAGACACCTTGAAGGGATAATAATCAGAAAACCAAAGATTTAGTCCTCATTCTTTCTAATGGGTGGTGTGTTCTCTAGCAAATTATTCTATTTCTATGTGATTCAGTTCCTTTTTAATTTTAAAAAAAGAAATGATACATTGTTACTTTCCTCTAGGGTTAGGATGTGGTTTGGAAACACACCCTAAAAATATTACAAAATACCAGAATGTCATGACCAGTATTGTTGAGACAAATAGATAAGAAAATAGGCTGAACCTGCTGGTACATGATTGTAATTACAGAGCTATGATGGATGAGGCAGGAGGCTTGCCATCTGAGCCAAATTTGGGCAAATTGGAAGATTTTATTGAGGCCCTATCTCAAAATTTTCAAAAAAGTTTGGGGATGTCACTGAGTTGAAGCATTCAAAAATACACACAAGTGAAAGGTGTGTGTAGAGAACAGCAATAGTATAATAATAAGGCAGAAGTAAAAGTGGGGAAGCCAGAGAGATTAAAAAGAAAAAAACAAGTGAGTCTCCCAAATGTAGCATCATTCTCCATAAAGGAAAATTCACCAATAATCACCTTTAGCACGGTGTCAAGAAAATTTCATGGGGAAGGAGCAAGGTTTTACTAATCAGTGACAGGACCAGTAGATATCTACAATATTTAAATTACAGTGGAATACCCTTCTCTGACAACAAAAGAGGATACAAATGAATGACCAAGGGCCAGGGAGATAAATAAGCACTTCCCTGGAAGCACAAGGGTCTGAGTTCAATCCCTGGTTTGGCAAACAACAACAACAACAACAACAAACAAACAAAAACAAAAGCCAAAAAACCAAAAACAAAAAAGGCCCAAAACAAAGGAATGACCATTTTGTATCTGTATATTCAAAATTGGTAGGATAGATATACAGCTACATTCTCTTAAGTCAATAAATATAAAGATTTGTTCTGATAGTGTTTGTGGACAGAATATTATTTCTGCATCTTGTACAACAAAGAAGCACTAAGACAACAATATGCAATGTATTTATTATTGAAACTGTACTACTAATTGGTTTTGAAACTATTGCCTATTTGTTTCTCAATAAAATTATTTAAAAAATTAGTCAATCATTAACAAAGGCTGGAGGGGGATCTGTGAGGAAAAAGGAACGCTTCTCCACTGTTGGTGGGAGTGCAGACTGGTACAACCACTGTGGAAATCAGTGTGGAGCTCCCTTAAAAAGATAGGTTTGGAGTTTCCATTCAAGCCCGCAATTCCCCTGCTGGCTGTATTTCCAGAACTGAAAACATCATGCCACAGTGATATATGTACACCCATGTTTATAGCAGCACAGATTGTCATAGATAAATCTTATAAACTGTGTGCTATCATGGCCCCGCCCCCAGAGTGTGCTGAGATGGCCATTGAGATGGTGTGGTGGTGTGTACCTGTAATTTCAGTGCTTGGGAGGCTGAAAATAGGCAGATCACTACTAGTCTGATCTTCATAGTGAGACTTGTACACACTATCCTAAATTCAAAAAAAAAAAAAAAAAAATGAATGTATCATGGAAACAGCCTAAATGCCCATCAACTGAGGAATGCATAAAAATGTGGTATTTTAAACAATTTAGTATTATTCACCTATTAAAAATAACTATATTGAATATTATCCAAATTAAAATCTTTTGTGCTTCAAAAGATACTATTATGAAAGTGAAAGCGGCATACAGAAAGGAGAAAAATTTTGAAAATTATATACTTGACAAAACACATCCACCCAGACTATAGCAATACCTCACACAACCCATAATAAGACGATGCAATTAAAATTGGGCAAATGATCTGAATGGATATTTTTCCAAACATATACAAATACCCATGAAATGCATAAAAAAAATGTTTGCTATCTTTAGCCACCAGGAAAATGCAAATCAAAACTGCAATGAGACCCACAATTTCACAAATGCTAAGGTTCTGTAATAAAAGTGAAAGCACATTTTAATGAGGACGTGAAGAAACTAGTCTCTCCATACACTGCTAGTGGAAATGTATAATGGTATAGTTACTATTTAAAAAAGCTTGGTAGTCCCTCAAAATTTAAACACATGTTATTATTGTGATCTAAAAACTACCCTCCTATGTATATTCCCAAATGTAATGGACACTTGTCCACACAAAAATTGTATGAGTGTGTTCATAGTAATATTATTCATCAGAACGAAAAAGTTAAAGCATTCTAGTGTCCCATAATTGAAATAGTACTTCCATACACTGAAATATTGTCAATAGAAATGAATGAAATACTGATACATGCTCAATGTAAATGGCCCTAGAAAACATTATGCTAAATGAAGGAAGCTAGCCATGAAAAACTATCATATGAATCCATCTATATAAAACATCCAAAAAGGTAAACTTATAAAGAAAATGTATTTCATAATTGTATAGCCCTTGGGAAGTTGGAGGAAAATGATGGAGGGATAACCAAAAGGTGATGTTCCTTTTGAGGTGATAATTTTATTTTTGGTGGAACCAGGGATTAAACTCAGGCCCTTGTGCTTGCCAGGGAAGCACTTATTCCACTGAGCCATATCCTCAGCCCCCTTGGGGTGATAAAATTTATTGCAGTTGTATATTTATTTAAAAACCACAGAATTGTTCATGATAAATGGGTAAACTTATGATATATGAGTTAAATTTCAATAAAGCTGTTAACTCTTTCCCATCTTGCTCTCTAAACCAGAAAAAGGAATGAGGAATCCTTTTTTTTCATTCTATAGGAACACCATGACTATTTTCCCTGCATAAGGATTAGCAAGGTTGTTTCATGCACTATCAGTGTCCTAGTTTGCACAATAAATTTTTCACATTACTCCAGTACTATATAATGTAATTCAAGTGCTTTTTTCTCTCTAGACTTGAGTTTCTCTATCTGTAAAAGAACATCTACACAGTTCTAATGATCTTTGAACCACCATCATATTCCACAAAAACTCAGTTTCAAAAATGTGTAAAATTTTACTCCTATAGTCACAGAGTTCATCATAGCTTCAGTGATGAACTTAAATTAGCAAAGAATTGAGGACCTAGACTAGTATAGTTTCTGGTATGCTAGGAACTAGAGGTCAAATAAAAAAAGTAACTCTTGAGGGCTGGGGATGGAGCTCAACATCACAGTGCCTGCTTGGCAAATTCAAAGTCACGACTTGGATTTCTAGTACCAAAATAACAACAACAGCAACAAAAACAAAAACTTTTCTTTTCTGTTTTTGGGAGGAACCAGGGATTGAACTCAGGCCCTTGAGCTTGCCAGGCAAGCACTTATTCTACTGAGCCATCTCCCTGGCCCAACAACAAAATTCTTGATTCGATCATGATTACTAATACTCAAATTTCCCATAGTTTAAAAAAGTTGATCTAGCCATTGCAATGCAGATAAAACACTCTAAAATGTCTCGTATAAGTAAAAAAAAAAAAAAAAAAAAAAAAGAAAAAGAAAAAGATAAAACTTAAATGAATTGTCTCCATGGAAAATATGATATTCCTAGGAAACTTTCAAAAGTTAACATTAGTTAATCAAGATCCTCTATAGCTGTGAATTTTTATTTTTTATTATGACACACACATGACAGACTTTAATTCATTTTATTTTTCTCATATAAAAACCCTTTATGTTATAGCTACTGCTGGAGCTTGAGTCCTCTGGACAGAGACTCTGGTGCAGGTTTTCACAAGATGTTCGGTGAATTCCTGATAAGGAGACTTGGTGAACACAGTCTCTTTCTAGAGGTCAAGGGTCAGAGCTGTAGGTCTTGGAGATGCCATCAAAGGTGGCCTTAGCAAAGTTGCCCAAGGTAGCAGTGCAGCCCCTAGCAGAGGTGTAGCAGTCATCGATACCAGCCATCATCAGCAGCTTCTTAGGCACAGGGGCTGAGACAATGCAAGTGCCTCTGTGGGCAGGAATCAGAAGCACCAACACAGAGCCACAGTGTTCTGTCACCTTGCAAGGAACAGTGTGGGGCTTGCCAATCTTGTTTCCCCTGTAGCCTATCCTCATGGGGACAATGGAGAGTTTGGCCAGGACAATGGCTCCACGAATGGCAGTGGCTACTTCCTTGGAACACTTTACACCCAGGCCAACACGACCGTTGTAGTCCCCAATAGCAACAAAGGCCTTGAACCTGGTCCGCTGGCCAGCATGAGTTTGCTTCTGCACAGGCCTGATCTTCAGAACTTCATCCTTGATGGGTAAGGAAAAAAGGTAAATTTCCTCATGGGACTTGATCTTTATGTCTTTGACCAGCCGGCCCAGCTTTGTAACAGGTATCCACTCTTTGTCCTCAGCCTTACTGCCGCAAGCACAGTGGCCTCAGCCCCGGCCTCCAAGGCCACTGCTGAAGCCTCTGTGGAAGCCACTGTGGCCTCCCATGTCTGGGCTCCCGGGGCCTCTGGCCCCTCCCGCTGCACCGGAGTCATCTGCCATTTGGTGTTGCCCAGAAAAAGAAGTGCTGTGAATTTTTAGAGCTATTCTAAGAGACTGATATTGCTATAGTTATGGTTATCTAATGATAAAATGGAATGCTAGATGTTATCCATGGTTGCTTACAAAATGAAATTATACTGAAATTGTCCAAGGGGAATCATTTTAGTTTCATCTATTCTCTACTCACATGTATATGAGTGAAAATAGTCTTTCTATTCTCAGCTGGCCTCCAGAATGCTAGACAGGTCTCAGATTTAGCATCTGAGACAGGGCGTACACATGCTTTGTGGTGTCTGCAGCACCAGTGCAGGGATATAAACATCTCTTTGGATTTTATACTAGCAAAGCCTTAGAAACACAATGAAGGTAAAGAAGCAGAAGATGAAGAATAAACTTACTGCTATCAATTCACCTAAGAATACAAAAGATAGACGATCACCAAGGTCACTGAGAAGAAATTCAAAGTTAAAATAGGAGAATGAGGGCAACCTACCCTATCATGTCAGGAGTTCTGGCCATGAAGTCAGCTACAAGACAAGGAGTTGGAATCATGAAGTAAGGTAGAGCTTTCTCTGGAGGCAGAAGAGTATTCAACAGGAAGCATCAAGATATAGAAAGATCCTCCAGCTAAGAGGCATGACATTTGAGCTCTTAGCTTCTTTATAAAATCAGGACTGGGACAAAAACAAAGAAGGAACCATTCAAAAGCTGGAGTCCAAGAGAAAGGGAAAGAAGAGACTTTGGTTAGATCTCATGTCCACAGGTTTCTGCTAGTAAATGAAGGGCCTCTCCTAGGCCTATCTTGTAAGTGAGACTAGATTTTAGAGCTGAACATTCTATATCTAAGGAGGTCTGTGGGGATGAGGGTAGAAGCATGTCTTACTTCTGCTCAGAGTCTACATTTCAGGGTGATGTGGTAGCTATCTTACTCTGAACTTTTAATGCGCCGAGGATGAAACAAATTTCACGGTGCCAATTCTGCACCATCTCTTCTTTCCTGCCATGTAGATGCCTATCCCCAAACTTGAATTCTATGTTAGATAGCTTGGCAGTTAAAGCACCTGCCTGGCAAACAGAGTCCTGAGTTTGTTCCCTGGTATTACATACCTTGCAGGCACTGAGTGGACCCAGAAACTGAGCATTGTGATGCACGGTTGTAACCCTAGTGAGGGGGAGGTGAGTGCTGGGGAGGCTGAGACAGGAAGATCACTATGAGTCTGATCTGCATAGTGAGGTCCTGTATCAACAAGAAAAGAATATGTGGTACGTGTTGGCAGTTTTTTCAATTTAGAAGGTAGTTAACTTATGTACAGGTTTCTCTCTCAATTTTCTTCCTGTTTCTGGGGTGCAGATGCTTAGTTCTTTCTAGCTCTTGAACAGTGATACATGGCTATCTTTGTTCTCACATTCCTGCCTTTGATGATATTTGCAAGCCAGATTCTCCTTCGGAGTCACTAATTTAGACAAATCATGTTGAGATATCTTCTGCAAATTGGTACTCAAAAAGCTGGTAAAGACCATGTGAAACTGTGGGAACCTGGTATGCTGGAGCAGTTAAGAAGAATACATATCTTCTTACAGCCAGCCATGGCACGTGCACCATAGTTTTGCCACCACTGTTCTATATATTTGGAGATGGCAATGTGTCAAGACAAAAACTTATGTATCATCATGTCTGTATTGATAAAGCCTTTATAGAGGGCTTCATTAGTTTTACCAGATGAGAAGTGCAAGAGTCCATCACCCCCATGTGCATGTTAGATATACAAAATGTCTAGTAGTTACTCTGTCCAAAAAGCTGGAAACAAGAACAAATAAGATCGGAGACACAGCATCAGTTCAAAAGTGAAGGCTGGAAAATTCCACAGAGTCACTGGTATGAATCCTTGTCAAAAAGGTGAAGAAATCGGAGCTTGATATCCACAGGTGATGACAGTTAACGATACAGCTGCTTACACTAAATGGATCTTCCCCAAAACATCCAGGCTTCCCCCATCTCCTATCATACCTTCTAGGTTGCAAGCCCATTAGAATGGTGGCACCCAAAATAAGGAGGGCAGCCTCCCATTTATTTTCTGGCATACACGCCAATCATTTCGGAAATTCATCCCCTAGACACACCCAGAGGTGTGTTTTTTAATCTGCTAGGTGTTTCTTAGTCCAGTCAAATTGACAAGATTAATGGTCACAGTATTTTATAAGAATGCTAAGGGGGCCAGGGAGATGGCTCAGTGTGGGAGAACTGAAAGAAGGTGAAGATTGGGGAATATTCCCCAAAGATGGCTCTGGTGACAGCCATCCAGATTTCCCTGAAGACGCAGATGTGGATCTCAAAGACGTAGATAAAATTGTATTAATAACTGAAGACTTAAAAAACATTGGAAATACTTTTTTCAAGTCTCAGAACTGGGAAATGGCCATTAACAAATACACAAAGGTTTTAAGGTATGTGGACAGCTCCAGGGCTGTTCTGAAGGATGCTGACGGGCCCCGGCTGCAGCCCGTTGCCTTGAGCTGTGTGCTCAACATCAGCGCATGTAAGCTCAAGATGTCAGACTGGCAGGGAGCTGTTGACAGCTGTGTGGAGGCTATTGAAATAGACCCGTCAAATACCAAAGCACTGTATCGCCGAGCTCAAGGATGGCAAGGACTAAAAGAATATGATCAAGCATTGGCTGACCTTAAGAAAGCTCAAGAGATAGCACCAGAAGATAAAGCTATCCAGGCAGAACTGCTGAAAGTCAAGCAGAAGATTAAGGCACAGAAAGATAAAGAGAAAGCAGTGTACGCAAAGATGTTCGCCTAACAAGGATTCGCTTTTGCCCGAGTATTATGCACAGGTTGTTTCAAGCAGTAAAAAAAGGAAAGAGTTAAGTCTCTAGCTTTGTTTCCTGAGACATTTCAGTGCCTCATTGTTTACAGTTTAGAAATACCGATAGTTTCCCTCTTAATAAAAAGTGTTAACGAAAAAAAAAAAAAAAAAAAGAATGCTAAGATCAGACATGTAGATGAAAATAGTCAGAACTTGTGGGAAGACGTTTTAATGGTTTCTTGTGTATTTCTCTATTTTATCTTTTCTTCTATGAAGGCAGATGAAATGGATGGAGCTTCAATCACCATTATGTAATATTCAGATGAGGCTCACACATTTGAAGAATAATTGGATACAATAAAATGACTGGATCTCTGGTGGCACTTATGGTTGCCATATTAGTTTTGATGTAAATACCACTAGATTTTTTTTGTTAACTGAAAAATGAATGAATCTCATATAAGCCAATATTTTCAGGTCTGTAATAGTAAGACCATAATACAGTTTTAATTCATATTTTCTTAACGTTACATTCCATTTTAAGCAATCTTGTTTATTATGGGCCTCTGGCTTTTCCTGACACTACCTGTCCCTCTAACTGTACTACTTTTTGAAGCTTGCTGTTTGGATCTTTGTTATTTCTTAATGAAGGAATCCTGTCTCTTGATCCTTGGTTATCTTCATTTTGATCTGCCTTGCCCTCAATAGAAACCTGTCATATTTGATTTAGATTACAGTGAGTATATGACAATTAATTTATGGATGACCATAAAATAGTGCACAACTAATCTAAATTCAGTAACTTGATTCCCTCAGAATGTTTTCTCTGTCCACCTTTCTCAGCACCAACTTTAGTTAGCCTTGCCAGCTCAATTTTCAGGGGAAAGTGAAAAACCTACTAGTATATAGATTATATGATGGATGACACCCTGTGAAATCCATAATTCAAGGTGTAAAGGAGATTGGATAGTGTGACCTATGATTTATAGGTAGGAAAACATCACTTATCATCTCTAAGTAGATCTAGTACATTTACTGGATGTGCTTGTACTGTGTAGTATATTGTTTTCCACATAGAAAAAAAAAAAACTTTCATTACTATTAGTGTTGGCTAAAAAGGATGAAAACAGTAAAGTAACTGGTAGACCAGTAAATGTTTTCCATCTGAGTGATTGAGAGTGAAAATGTGGACTAAGTAGAGAGCATCATCTGGTTAACTGAAGAATGTTGATGGCAAAAGCAGAAATGAAGGGAGAATGTGATCTGTGCTGGTGAGTCTATGGCTTCCAATTTGCCCATTACCACCCTAAGAAAATCAAGTGAAGATGAGAGGATTTTTGCATTTGTCATTTCCAAAAGATGTAGAAATACCTATTGAAAAGTCCCATCAGTAATACTGACTATTTTTTCTAAGGTAGGTATATTTGCTGGAGTGTACTAAAGTTCCAGTTCCTGAAAGGAACTAAAGTATTGATTTGATATTGTAAGTTTTATTCTTAAATCCAGCTGATTAAAATGAGCTAGTCTACCCAATAGGGTCCATATGTTCCCATTGCAAACAATAATTAAATATTTTCATTTGACTTCTCTTCAAATTTCTTTGACAGTACTTTTTATGCTAGTATGTCTGTTAGTTTCTAATGTCCTAAATTATAGTTATTTAAAATCTGATAAAAAATAGTTGGAGAAAGTTTATAAACATTTGTGCATATATAGCAAAGTAAAGCTCTAGACCAATGAAAGGCATGAATCCTTTATTTGCCCTAAAGAGTACTTTCAATCATTGGCTTCATATTAATTACAAAGTTATTTTGTTTTTTGAAAAATTATTAGTTGGACTGGGAGTATAGACCAATGTTACAGGGTATGGCTAAAATGCACAAGGTCCTGGGTTATATCTACAGCATTACCAAACAAAACAAAACAAAACAAAACAAAACTGCCAGTAAACAGTTTTGTTCCTGACAGAGCAATGCACTTAAAAGCAAAGATGTGGAGCAATATGTTTATGCTCATAAAATTCAATGGTCTTATCATGTTCTGCAGTATCTGTAAACAGCCGAGTTGGGTGAACAGAGCAATGATTTTCTTTTCAGTTTTTATTTTTTGTAAGTATATGTTTGTTTGACCTAATAATTATGTTATTTCTGCATAGTTGGTACATGTATGTAAAACTTCTTAATTTTTCTTTTGGCAGAACAACGGATAGAACTCAGGTCCTTTCACTTATCAGGGAAGCTCTTATTCCACTGAGCCATCTCGCCAACCCCAGAACTTCTTAATATTTGAAATAGTTTTCTACCCCACTGGTCCCCCCTCCATCCATTTCTTGGTCCTTTTCCTTTTTGTATACATATTCTTATAAATTACTTAAATTTATACCTTTTTATGATAGAGTAGTATTCTTTTTTTTTTTTTTTTTGTCTTTTTGAGACAGGGTCTCACTATGCAGTTCAGGCTGGTCTTAAGCTCACTTTGTAGCTCAGGCTGGTCTCGAACTCACAACAATCCTCCTGCCTCAGCCTCCCGAGTGCTGGGATTACAGGCATGCGCCACCATGCCCGGCTAGAGTAGTATTCTATTTTGTATATATACTATATTTTCTTCATCTATTGATAGAAATATAAGATGATTCCAAGATTTAGCTTTTATTGTGTTGCTCAAGCGTGGGTATCCATGGAATGCTGTGGATTTATGTTTTTTGGGAAGTAACCTAAAAAGGGAGTATGTCAGTGTAGTGGACTTTCTATTTTCAGATTTTTTTGGAATGTACATATTAACATTCACAGTGACTTTAGTAGTTTGCATTTCCAGCAACAATTAAGAAGGAATGCTTCCCCTCTGCAGCCTTTCCAGCATTTGTTATTTTTTGAATTATTGAACATAGCCATTCTTTTTGGAGTAAGGTAGAATATCAGTGATGGTTTAACTTACATTTCTTAAATGGCCAGACATGTTGAACATTTTTTTCATGTGCTTGTTGGGTATTAGTACTTCTTTTAGAAGTATCTGTTCATTTAATTTGCACATTTTTGGATTGCATATTTTATTGTGGGAACTTTTTGAGTTCTTTATATCTGTCTAAGACATAGCTAGACAATGTTTTATATTCTGTTCTATTGATCTGTATGTCTACTTTCCTGCAAGCAGTATATTGTTATCATCATTGAAGCTTTGGAATATAACATGAAATCCAAGAATGATACCTAGTACTTTACTTTTGTTACACAGTGGTTGCATTTTTTTATTTCATTAATTTTATTGAGAAAGAAATAGCAATGAGACAGTTTCAAAAGAGGATATTTGGACAGTTACAATAATTAATACATTGCATATTGTCTTTATAGTAGTTATTCATATTATAAGGTACAGATATGATATATTGTCTACACAGTATTAGTGGGGCTGGGGAGATGGCTCAGTAGAATAAGTGCTTTCCTGGCAAGCACAAGGGCCTGAGTTCAATCCCTGGTTCCACCAAAAAAAAAAAAAAGTAATTTTATCTTTTTCATTCCTCATTGCCTGTATTTGAGATTTTTCTTTCTTGTTTTTGATGAGGTCAGCTAGGAGCTTATCAATTATATTGATTCTTTGAGAGAACCAGCTTTTTGATTTAGTAATTCTTTGTTGTTTTCTTTGTCTCCATTGCATTAATTTGTGCTCTAATCTTTATAATTTCCTCCCTTCTTTGGACTTGGGGTTTGGTTTGCTCTTACTTTTCTAGATATTTGAGGTTCAGCATTAGAGTATTTATCTGTTCCCATTCTGTTTTACTGATGTGTGAGTTCACCATTATAATTTTTTTTTCTTGCAAGTTTGTTTTTTTTCATAATTTTATTGAGGAACAAATAGCAATGAGACATTTTCAAGTAAAAATAGTAGGACAGTTACAATAATTAATACATTGCATATTTTTTTCTTAGTGGATAATTATTGTACAAGATGCAAACATGATATTCTATTTACAAACACTATTAGAACAGATCCCTATATTCATTGAATTAAGAGAATGTAGCTGTATATCTATCTTAACTATTTTGAATATACAGATACAAAATGGTCATTCATTTGTATCACTTTTTTTGTTTAGTTTTGTCAGTTATACATTATAGGTGTGTGAGTTCAGCAAAATATTCCCTAATAGTCCAGTAGTCCATAATAGTATTGGGTTTTCTGTATGTCTGGCAATGTTAGAAGTTGTTGACTTAAGTCCTTTACAGCTCAACATAATAATATGGTTTTACTTCTTATACTTCAGTTTAATACTTTTCTGTTGGATGGTTAAGACCAAGATAAAGCAAGACCTATGTACCAAGAAATATAGCTTTTGTATCTCATTAAGGTCAGTGAAATTCCCTCCGGATTTATTCTGAGACCCTGTACTGCAGTATGTAGATCTTTTGTCTGTGTCAGCCATGTGGATGAGTCACTGTCATTGCTTGACCAATTTGCTTTCTGTGAAAGTCTGAGAGAATGTTTTCTGTCCAAGTGACTCTCTTCGGGCACACTCTACATCCTTTATCACTTTCTTCTTTGGCTCCATAATCTCCTCGATCAGAAAATTTGGGACACAACTGAGTTGCATGATGTTACAGTACAGGTTCTCCTATGTCCTGAATCTTAATTGACCTTGAAAGGCTAGGGCCAAAATGTTGGCTGTCCTTGTGGCCCTCCTTTTTCTCTAATTTTTGTTCTGCAAACTTAGGTTGTTAACCCTCCATAAGAGAAGCTTATTGTTATTAATATACCTCCTAGGCTGTTGAGCCTAACCTCACTATCTATTTTTTTTTTTTTTGGCAGAACCAGGGATTGAACTCAGGTCCTTGTCCTTGCCAGGGAAGCACTTATTCCACTGCGCCATCTCCCCAGCCCTTAACCTCACTATTTATCTGAATATCAAACTTCTTAGGCTTAACTTGGAACATTTATTTTTCATCAAGTATTGATATGTTAAACTTTAAGTCCCTATAAAATGTAATGTAAAATTTAAAAAAATTAAAATATATTTTAAAAATAGGAATAAACAATTATATGTGTTTACACATAACTTTAGAAGACTAACCATATACAGCATTGCAACAGGACAGCCCCTGATCACTCCTTTTCCTCTCTCCTGCCTTCATCCACCAACCCCCTTATTTTTAAATAAACATCTATCAAGAGACAGCTGGGGAGCAACCAGCATGTCGTGGCAAGCAGCACCTATTCGGAAGACCAGAATGAAAGGCACTCCCAGCCTGAACCTACTACTACAAATTGTCATATTCAGTGCATTTGCTTAGTTCACGGGTATCACCATATTTAGTTAGTTAGGGTGAGAATCCTTCCAATTAACTGCTGGATTTGAAAATCTTCTGAAGTTTCTGAGGATCATTTCCTTGCCCATCTGGTACATATCACTGTATGGCTTTGCCTCTGTCGTGTTTTCTAGCTTCACTACTATACATTTCCTTTTAAGAATTCCTTTCATTGCATCCCATAAATTCCAGTAAGTTTTGTCTTTGAATTGTACATATTGTTTAATTTCTTGATTAATTTCTCCTGTGACTCATTCATTGCTGAGGAGGGTAATGTTTCATTTTCCTGCATTTATGGGGTTTTTCTAGTTTTATTTGTCATTTACTTTCAGTTTCATTGCACTGGGTTCAGATAATTTGCACAGAATAATTTCTGTTTACTTGCATATAGTAAGGCATGACCTATGGACTGTATGTGGGCTATTTTAGGAAGTGTCCCATGTGCAGCTGAAAGAATGTGTAGAGCTATCGTTGGGTGAAGCACTCTATGTCAAGAAAGTCCATTTGTTCCAAGATCTGGTTCAGTTCTGCTACTTCTTTGCTAATTTTTCTCTGCTTGACCTATCTTTTTGGGATTAGGGTGTGGTAATGTCTCCTGCTAAGATTGTGGTACCATATATTAGATTTTTCATGTCCATTAAGATTTTTGTTATATGATTGTGTGCCCCTGTGTTTGGTGCATATACATTTATGAGTGTTACCTCTTCCTCTTGAATTTTTCTCTTAACTAGTATATAGTGTCCTTCTTTATTGTTTTTCATCCTTCTTAGTTTGATGTTGAGAACAGGATTGGTACCCCTGCTATTTTTTTGTTTTTGAGGTGTTGGGGCGTGTAGTATTGTTTTCCATCCTTTGACTTTCAGCCTATGAATTTCCTTATGAGTTAAGTGTATTTCCTGTATAAAGTATATTATTGGATTTTGTTTCCTAATTCACTGCCAGTCTATTTCTTTTAATTGGTGAATTTAGTCCATTTACATTTAAGGTTATAATTGTGATGGATTGATTTATGCTCTACATGTTATTTACTTAATGCTCTATAGATATTTTTTCTGTGTGTAATTGTTTGTCCTATTTGGAATGTTCTTTCCATTGTATTTTGTGGAGTTGTCGGCCTTTTGGTCCCTCTCTAGACTGCCTTTTAGTAGACTGTGTATGGTTGTCTTTGTTATCATGGAATTCTTTGGTTGTTCTTTGTCATGGAAATATTTCACTTCTCCATAGAACTTGAAAGATAGTTTTGCTGGATATATCAGCTGAGTTTGAATTTGTTTTCTTGCAAAGCTTGCAGTACTTGCCTCCATGATCTTTTTAAATTTTTTTTTGCGGAACCATGGATTGAACTCAGACCCTTGAGCTTGCCAGCAAAGCTCTTATTCCACTGAGCCATCTCCTTGGCCCCTCCTCCATGATCTTGACTTGATGTTTTGTGTAGAGGACTCTGACATTTTTCTGATGGGTTTTCCTTTTAGATGTAATCTGTTTGTTTTCTCTTGTGTCTTTTAGCATATTGTTCTTACGTTGAATTTCTGGGATCTTGACCATTATATGTCTGGGTGTGGTTTTAATTGGGTTGATGTTTTTTGGATTTCTATATGCTTTGGTTATCTAAATGTCAAATTGTTTCCCCATATTTGGAAAGTTTTCTGGTATTATTACTACCCATTATTTTTATATCAATTTTATTTTCTCCATTTTTGTTGATGCCTCTTATTCTCACAGTGTTTATTGTCTTGCAAATGTTGAATTATTTTTTCATGCATCCTAGTTTTTTAAAAATGTATTTAGTTCAGTGTCTACAGGGTTTACAGGTTCTCACTACATAGATTGGGCTTGCAGTAATTCTGCTGCTTACAGCCTCCCAATTGCTCAGATTACAGGTACACACACCACAACCTGTCTCAATGGCTGTCTCAGTGTGCCCTGGTGCCACACTTGGCATGGCAGGCCTTGGGGATTGAACCCCTGGCCCATTCATTTGCCCAAGCTGACACTTTAATCCCCTGAGCTATTTGTTCAGTTTCCTAGTTGTTTCCGAGAAATGTTTTCTTCCGTTTTCCCTCACTGCAACAGTGTCTTCAAGGTCTGAAACTTATCTTCATTCTCATTCAAACAGTTTTGCTAGGTTATGATTGAGGTTTTAATTTCTTGTATGTGTCTTTGAATTTCCTTCATGAATTCTCTTTCTTTCCTAAGTTGCTTATTCAAGTATTCCATCATTTTCTATTCTCTTGTATTTTTTATAACTGTCTTCCTTAGAAGCACTTAGTAATTCTTTCATTACAGTTATCATTTCCTTTTTTATTTCAGTTATTATTTCTCATCTGATATCCTCTCTAAATTTCTGTAGTTGTTTCTTTACTTCAGACACTATTATTTCAGATATTTCAGGTGTGTGATTTCCACTTTCTTTTATGTTAGTATCTCTTGTATTTGTTATTGATCAGCTCATAGTCTGAGAATGCATTTTTCTGCTTCTCTTTGTCATTTTGTAAAACACTATCCTCTGAGCTTTGGTGCAGTTATTACCTTAGCATTTAACAATATTCTTACCCAAGAGAGACTATGTGGTTAAGGCAGTTAAAGTTCTGTATTTAAATAACCACACTAATAATAGGTAGTGATATTTAGCAGTTAACAAACTTTTTTAATTGATGGGTTTTTATTTTAGAACATAAGAGCAAACATTATGTCTGTGTAGCTAAGCAGATATTAAATTGGGTATGTGTATTTAAGTTAGTTCCCCTAAGTTCTGTCTGATCACTTCCCTTTGATGTGAACAGACTAGCTCACCCCGGTTTCCTGTCCCACCTTATGTCAATCAAGAGAGAAAAAGAGAGGATGCTTTCATAGATTAAGGTCTAGAAAGGTATCTCAGTGTTTACTGGGTCTGGATCACCAAGTTCAAACTTATCCAGAGGTGCCTAGCTTGCGTCTGGCTGCTGTGCTCTGCTTCTTCCTGCTGCAGCCTGTGGAAGTGAACCCACTATGTCCCTCTGGTAAGATGTTCAGCTCTTGGATTAGCTGGGTGGTTCTGGTCCTTAGCCACTCTGCATATAGTTCTGCCACAGGGTTCCAGTGCACAGGCTGGAGGAGGTTCCTGTGAGTGCACAGATAGTCCCCCACACATGCCAGGCCTGAACACTTGCTGAAAAGAGACATGGGGAGCAGATGAGTGGGTGTCCCCCCCTCACAAGCCTTGCCTGGGCTCTGGCTTCAAATGGATCTGGGGAGCTGGCAAGCAGGCAGAAGTTCCGCTATATAAGTATTTAATCTTTCTTGATATGATCGTGAATGTCATTTTCCCCTTGATTTCTTTCTTAGTGAGTTCATTACTAATGTATAATAATGCTAATGATTTTGGAGGGTTGGCTGTGTGTTCTGCATAATTCCTAAATTCAGTTATTCAGTGTTTTATGGTGTATTTATTAATTTATTATTTGGTACAGGGTCTCACTAGGCAGCTCAGACTCAGTGATCCTCCTGTTTCATCTTCCTTAGTGCTAGGAGTACAGGTGTGCACCACCACCCTTTGCTTGGGGACAGCACTGTGTACCTGGTATTCTAGGGCCATCACACACAGCAATTGGTACTGCCGACTGAAGCCGGGTCCTTGCACTTGCCAGGCAGGTTCTTAGACCACCACCATATGCAGTTTTGGTGGCCAGAACAGTGTGGGACCTACATATCGTGATACTGGGGATCAAACCTGGGTCCTTACACTTATACCACCGAGCTACCTCCCCAGTCCTTAGTTATTCATTCTAAAAGTCTTTTTGTAAAATTGTTAGGACTTCTCATCAGCAAATTATTATAGTTTATGTTTTCCTTTTTTATACATATCTTTTCATTTCTTTCTTTTGCCTGACTTCTCTGGCTAATGTTTTAAGGACTATATTCAACAGAAATGTTTATAGTGAAAATTATTGAGTTCTTTCTGATTTTAGAAGGAAAGCTTTCAGATTTTTCTCTCATTTAATATGTTTTTGGGAGTAGGTTTTTCTTAAATGTCTTTTATTGAGGTAACTTCTTTCTCTATATATTTTCCTCCATTTTTTAAGTAATGAAAGGGTATTAGATTTTTTTCACAGACTTTTTTCTATGCCTATTAAGATAATCATGTTATTTTTGTCTTTGCTGCTGTTTATGTGATGGATTACATGTATTTATTCTCTTAAACCTTCTTTGTATCTCTGGGATGAAGCCTATTTGTTCATGATGTATGATTTTTTTTGATGATTTACTGCATTCTGTTTGTCAGTATATTATTAATTATTTTTGCAATTGCATTTGTTAGGAAGATTGATCTGTAATTCTCTATTTTGATTGGACCCTTATCTGATTTAGAGATTAGGATAATGTTAGCTTCTGAGAATGATTTTGGAAAAAGTCCTTCCTCTCAATTTCATTAAAAATTTGTGAAGTACTATTGATGTTATTTCTCTTTTGAAGTGCTTGTAGAATTTGTTTCTGAATATATCAAGTCCTGGGCTTTTCTTATTTGGTAGCATTTTTATTATTTCTTCAGTTCCATTGCCTGCTATTGCTTTGTTCAAAATCTTCAGTTTTATTATAGCTCATATGTATCGAGGAATCTTTCCATTTATTTTGAGTTCTCTATTTTCATGTATACTTTTGTAGTAATTTATGGATTTGGGCAGTGTCTCTTGTGATTTTACCATTTTTTCACTTGCACAGGTGTGTCTTTCTTGCCTTTTTGGGGTATTGATTGGTTAAGGGGTTGTCTCTTTTCTTTATTTTTTCAAAGAAGCAGATCTTTGATTCATTGATTTTTTTTTGTACTTTAGTGTCCATTTCATTGCTTCCTGCTCTGACCTTTATAATTCCGTTTCTTGCAGAGTTTCTGTATATGAATTGTTCTCAGATTTTTAGGATCTTGAAATGTAGTATTAGGCTTTTTATTTGGGGTTATTCCTTTTTTTTTAATATGAGCATTCACAACTATACACTTCCTTCACAAGTCCTGCTTTCTTTGTGTCTCATAAGTTCTAGTATGTTGCATCAGCATTTTCATTTGACTATAGGAACTATATTAGTTCCTAATTTTTTCTGTGTCCAATTGTTTATTGAAACACATTTTAAAATGTCCACATGTTTGTATAATTTCTGTCATTTCATTTTTTATTGACTTATAGTTTCATTACCCTGTCATCTGATAAGATGAATGGTAAAATTTAATCATTTGCATTTTGTTAGCCATAATTTATTAGCTGGTATGTAGTCTATTTCAGAAAATATGTGTGCTGCTAAAATAATGTGTATTCTGTTCTTGTTGGGTGTAATACCATGTGACAAGTTACAAAAAAGAGGCTTGTCATGAATATTTCCTATTTTGTTAATATACTTGTGCATATGCAGGCATATGTTAAGTAGATACTTTTCTTCATAATATAATGTTGATTGATATAATATTAGTACTTAAGTGGTGTTATAACTTCACCATATTTATGTTATGTAATAACAGAAGAAGAGTAAGCACTGCTTAAGGAACAATTTGATTTCTTGTTCAGAGGAGTTAGTGTGTTTTAGTTTATACATAGGGTAGTTTCATAATGTTAGGCATAATTTTGAACTTGATATTGTTCTTGACTATTAAATATGATTCTATATATGTGTGGGTTTTGGGTTGACAAGGGGTGTAACTGTGACTGTTAATCATTATATGTCAATAAGAATGGTTTAAGACATGCCTTAAGATGAATAAAACAGCATTTTCAATAGATGAATGATTGAAATGTAAGCAAGCAAATTAAGGGAGGAAGACTCATCCACATGTGAGTGGCATCAGGCTACAAACTTGTATTCTGGATGAAATAAGTGAAAGAACATGTAAGCACTCCTGTTTTTGAAAACTTACAATGTTCACTGTTGCCTTTGGATATTGTTCTCTCTGTTTCCAGTTTCTTAAGCCTTCCTATGCAGACTTACATTAAAGCCACTTCAGTGAGCTTACAGCCCTTTGTCTTTGGATTGATATTCCATCCTTGATCTTTCTGAGTTTGCAGTTTCCATTTTCTTGGCTGAGCAGAGACAGATCCCATAGACAGTCATTGTGGACTCTGCCCTTTCATTTGCTGATTGGCGAGTTTCACTTGAGAGTTTAGTTGTCCAAAGGAGAGCTACAGTGCTATGGACTGGATTTTCTGGTGCCACTTAGCTATGCACAGTCTTGTGCAGTCTTTAGGCCCCTAGCACACCCATTCTTGCCATAGTCCTTTATTGCTTAGCATTTCTTTGGGCTTCATGGAAGTCTAAATTTAGATAAAAATATACAATAGTGTCCACAAACTTGGTAATGACCTTGGATATATAGATTATTTATATTAGCCAGAATTAGTTTTGGTTCCATCAGGTACTTACACTGAGACCAACAAGGTTCACCTGTGCCAAAATCTCACTGACTGGGACTTCATGGTCACTGAAAATCGCCCCTACACATGGCCTGAACCAAAAGTATAGCCATCTTAAGCTTTATGTTTCCCTACTCTCCCACCTCTCTAATCCCGTAAATGTACCTGATAAATCCCATTGAATGTATATTTCTATTGATGGTCTTCATCTAAGGATCCCTAACTAATACTGACCTTAGTTGTATTTAATTCAAACAATAAAATTGCATGGTTAAGATAACTGAAAAGAAAAGTGAACAAGAACATATTTGATGATTCCAAGGAATTGTTATTTTTGCTGGGATAATAATATTATAATAATTTGAACACATCATCTTTTATGGATATACAATAAGTTGTGTGCAGCTGAAATGATACAGCTGACATGCTGCAGCACAATGTAATGTGGAGATAGGACAGATGGATCAAACATGGCAGTGTCATGATAATTGATGAAGTTAGGTATGGATAATTGAAGAGACATTATGTAAATAGAACTAACTTTTCTACCCGAGAATTTCCATTGTAAAACATTTGTTACATCCTGCATATGTCATACATTCTTTACAGTAAATGTCCAGGCTTTCAACAATACATTCCTTTTTGTTCTTATCTTCTTGAACTGTGCAGCTACTGAATCATACACCTCTTCAGCCTACAGATAACCAGAGTGAATCCTCATCTCTGATTTCCCAGACTGCCACTGTGGGTTCCTTCAGCTCTGATCCAGTAAGTCTAATAAATCTTCTTGAATAATTATACATCTATTATCTATTAAATCTGCTTCCTTAGAAGCCCTAGCTAATAAAATGGTTGATATATAATGTGGGTGATAATTAGGGAAGACTCCCTGATGTGCTAATTTCTGAATATTTAGTAGAATATGGGCACATTAAAGATTTTTGGAGGTGTTATATTACATACAGTCCATGCTTTACAACCATAAGTTGAACACACTCCTAATATGAAAATACAAAAAAAGGAAAGAAAGAAAATAGAGGAAAGGGTAAGGGAGGTATCTCCATAGAATAAGTGCTTGTCTGGCAAGCACACAGTCCTGAGTTCAATCCCCAGTACCAAAAAAAATAGTGTGACTTAGACTCTTATTGGTATGATCCATCTACTAGTTGATCTTCCGGAGAGTTTTTTGCCTATATATACTGCAGTAAAATGCATGGCTGTTTCAGAAGGACCAATACCACAGCAGATTTATTTTTCCATTTTATTCCTTACTTAATATTTTCCATTTTTCTGTCTGTTTGAGAGTAGGAAGTCCAGAACTGGTTCTCAGTTATTACTATATTTCCCTCTCTTAGTTTACTTCACTTAACAAAAATCCTAACTAGTAGAATGTTATACAGGCAGTGCATAATATTTATATATTTCTACATATTCAAATATTTCATTATGACATATGGGAAAATGAGGTGAAATTATTTTCTAGTAATTTTTTCCCATATGTTGCATCTTAATTCATGATTGCTAATACCAACAACCATAATGATGACAGCTATATCTGTCAATATATTTGTGTCTAATGATATATATTTTTCAGACATCTATGAAGAGGATAAATTATAATCATCTTTTTACTGGTGAGAAAAGAGATAAGCACATGGGTTGTGGTTTTACCAACTTCTCACAACATTTTACAGTTCAGTATTATATCTTGAAGTCCAGAGGCATAGTAGGAATTACAGAAAAGTTCTTGTTGCATTCTAAAGAAGAAAAAGAATGCAATGACATTATATTAATATGGGGATAGAGAGCACAGAGAACTTGTGCTGCAACACAGACAGTGATATCTTTGCATATTATTGGCTGTTATGACATAGCAATTTACATAGACTTAATTTTGTTTAAAATCATGCACATAGAAATCAATTAAGTTCGTGTAGTTTTGTAAACTTCAATTATGGAAAATATTATACTACTTGAAACCTAATTAAAGAATTATATTAAAATATGACAACATATTTTAATGCTGCTAAATCAAGAAGTGGATATAACAACACATTGAGAAATACAAATAGATTTCTTTTTCCATAAAGGTACTGGCTATCATACTTGGTAAGAAAGAAAACAGAATGAAACAATTAATTTTGGTTGTCAGATGATAAAATAAGATATACAGTAATAGAATGGATTTCTTCAGGAATTAAAATCTAAAATTTTAATCTTCAGTTTTAAATATTGCATATAAAAATTAAACATGCCCATCAACTAATCAATAAAGGCCCATCTTTATTAAAAAGTTAGATTTATTAATATTGTATCATATTGAACACTATTATTCAATATAAGTTACAAAATGTAATACTTGAAATCTGACCTAAATTTATTTGCATTCATGTTTTACATTTTAATATTAAAATTGTAGGTTCAAGTTAAAATTTTATCAGTATTAAAATTAGTCATAGCACAATTAATTATCTGTAAGAATTATAATATCACATAAATAACTTGATAGG
The DNA here is from genome assembly GCA_004027165.1 of Ctenomys sociabilis. Classification (NCBI taxonomy): domain Eukaryota; kingdom Metazoa; phylum Chordata; class Mammalia; order Rodentia; family Ctenomyidae; genus Ctenomys; species Ctenomys sociabilis. The sequence goes on from PVKA01008546.1 coordinate 27,677, forward strand.
TAGGAAAATACCTTGCAATGATATAAAATGTTACAATAAAAAGAACAGTTGGTGTATCTCAAGTAGGCACATATCTACTACGTAACCCTGGTAAAAGTTCAAGGGAATTTTTTCTAAGATTTATGTAAAAGAAATTTCTTGTATTCTTGTATTGTGGTTATGTTGATATAATGCAGAGTTTAGTATTTTAAAATAAAGGACAAAATATGTTAAATCATGTCATATGTTATATGGGTGCACCTTGTGAAGTATAATATGAAACCATCAGACTAGGAAACTGATGGAAATAGTTTCTCTCACCCTATAAACAGCCAAAAGTCATATTTTATATCAATGTGTTTTGAATTTGACTAAAAATATTGTAGTGAAAATATGTATGTGAGAATTATAGAGCTTCAGAATTGAATGGGAAATTGCATATTGGCCTTTGGCAAGTTCACGGAGACTGAGCGAAAGCCTTTATGTGACTTTCTGAAGACCATAATGTAGAGATGAGACTCTAGTCTACCTTTTGTCCCACCCAGTCAAAAGCACATTCCTCTGTAACATATTGATTTACATTTTAGATTAAGTGGACCCTTAAGCCCACTTAAGCTATTTCCCTAGTCCTACATTTGAGACCAAGATATGACATTACACACACTCAAAAGTTTTAAAAGTTGAGTGAAATAAAAGAAAGCAATTTAAAATAATCCACCATAGGCTGGCCACATAGCTCAGCAGGCTAAAGTGCCTACTTAGAAAGATTCAGGTGCTGGGATTTTCAATCCCTGGCATGCTGTGCAGGCCTTGCCCCTGGGGTGCATTGGGAGGTGATTGATACTGGGCATGGTGGCATGGGTCTGTGATCCCAGCGCTTGGGAGTTTGAAAAACAGGAGGATCTCTGTAGTTAGACTTTGTAGAACCTGTACTAAATACAATAAAAAAAGGAAGAAAATAATCCACCAAAAACATTAAAGGCCTTCATACCTTTATATTCTAAAGATAAATAGGTGCAATGGTGTTATGAAAGATAATTTTTATAGCCATCAATTTTCATATTCTCTCTTCATCTCTTTACTTTGCATCTGCTCTATTTGTGTCTGTCTCCATGTTCAAATGTCCAACTTCCCTTTTTTATATCAGTGATGCAGAATTAAGGCTCACCATAATGACTTTTGTAACATTCACATTGCCAAAAATAAATTGAAAATTGAAATTAAATTAAAAATTTAAACTAAATAGTAATAGAGGAGATGCAACACAGAGAGATGTAGGGAGAATATGGAACAGTGATGGTCATAAAAATTAATTTCATAAGACCACTACATCTATTTACCTTTATTTTTCAAAATCATGCAAAGTAAACTCTTCACTTAATTTGATGTAAATGATCTGGTAGCAAAAAGAACACAAGTTCAACAAAACCATTTCTATTTCAATCAGTGAAATATCTTACCACATCCAAAAAAGCAACTATTTTAAATATCAATATTTGGAACAAGTTTCTAATCGCCAAATCTATTGTGAAGATGCCTGAAAGAAACAGAACAATAGCACAGATTCATTTTTGTAGAAATACATAATCATGGATGAAGTTTATTTGATTTATACCAAGACTTCCTTGTTATTCCTTTGAAGTTAACCAATTCTCAATTCTTGCTTTCATAATCCCCTGGAACCACATGTCCATTTCTTAGACATATCCTCATATATTTCTTTATCAAAATTCACTATTTTTTTTCTGATACTAATGGCTATCATTTCTGTCCTCCCTCTCTCATCATACTACTGAAATGATTCACTCTAACTTACTGCAAGTTGGATATTCTGGTTATTTCAGGACAGTCACAATATCCTAAGTGGTTGATTCAATAAATTTCAAAGTTTTCCTCTTCATTAATGAGAAGAAAACAATACATTGGACAGGCTATGCCTAGAGGTCCTAAAGCTAATCACTAAGAGGTTGGTGGTATGTAGAATAGTTTCTCCTTATAGTTCTTGAGGTAAGGACCTGACTTGCAGCTCCTTGGAAGGTGAATTTGAAATTATGGTTATTGAAGTTGAAATTAGTTAAAATGAAATCATTAGGGTGGACCCTAATTCTATGTCACTGATATAAAAAATGGGAAGAGGGATGGGGAGATGGTTCAGTGGAATAAGGGCTTCTCTGGCAAGCACAAGGGCTTGAGTTCAATCCTTGGTTCCACCAAAAACTAAAAAATAAAAAAATAAAAAAGTAAAAAATGGGAAGTTGCACATTTGAACAAATAGATGAGATGCAATGTAAAGATACATAGGGAGAAAAAATCTTCTACAAGCCAAGAAGCAGGGCTTGGAATAGATATTTCCTTCACAGTCTTTAAAGGAAAGCACATTTGGTGACTTTTTTTTTTTTTTTTTTTTACATTTGGTGATATTTTGATGTTGGATTTCTGGCTTCCACAACTGTAAGACAGCTAAGTTTCTATTGTTTGTCCCTCAGATTGTGATATATTGTTATAGCAGCCTTTCAGTACCAAACATAAATGTTTTTCTGATATTTCAGGTAAAAACAAATATTTTATTTTATTTTGTCGAGAAGCAAACAGCAATGAGACACTAGCAAAATTGATTAATACAACAGTTTCAATAACTAATATATTGTACATTGTTATCTTCTTAGGGGTTATCATTAGTACAAGAAGCAGACAGGATATTGTATCAAAAATTATTGGTACAAATCTTTCTACTCATTGAATTAAGCAAGAGTAGCTGTATATCTATACTGACTATTCTATCTACACGAATACAAAATGGTCCTTCTTTGTATCCCCCTTTTTTTGTTTAGTCCTGTCAGAAGTGGGTATTCCATTGGCATCTAAATACTATAGTTGCAGAAATTCATCAGAACAATCCAACACAATCCAGAAGTCCACAACAGTAGTGAGTTATCCACAGAAGCTATTGACTTGAGCCTTTCACAGGTCAACATATTAATATGGCTTTACTTTATATACCTTGTTTTTATACTTTTCCGCTGCATGGTTAAGACCAAGATAAAGCGAGACCTATATAACAAGAAAAGTAACTTTTGTATCTGATGAGGTCAGTCACATGCCCTCAGGATTTCTCCTGTGACCCCATACCACACTTCATAGATCTTTGCCAGTGTCAAACATGTGGGTGAGTCACGGCCATTGATTGACCAATTTGTTCTCTGTGAAAGCCTGAGAGATGCTTTCTTTCCATGTGACTCTCCTTAGGCACACACTACATCATGATCACTTTCCTCTATAACCCAATATTCTCCCTGATCAGAAAATTTGGGACACAACTGAGTTACAAGATGTTACAGTACAGGTTCTCTTATGTCCTGAGTCTTCACTGACCCTGAAAGGTTAGGGCCAAAATGTTGGCTGACCTTGCAACCCTTCATTTTCTCTAATTTTTGCTCTGCAAAATTAGGTTGTTAACTCTTCAGAAGAGAAGTTTATTACTACCCTGCAATATATGCAGTTCAGTTTACCTTAAATGTTTAAGTATCCATCATCTTAGTCATAAAATGGAACAGGTATTTTCAATTGAGTATTGATATGTTAAACTTTTTAAGTCCCCACAGAATATGAAGAAAAATATTAAAAAATAGGAATAAACACATATTTTTACACAGAAATTGTAGAACTTGTAGCATGACATTCCTGTGACTTTTTTTCTTGTGTCTTTTTTCATTTATTACTCTGAATTAAAAAAAATTACTTGACAGACAGTATGGTAATAATTGGTAAGTCATGACAAGAAGTACATATTTAGAAGACCAGAATGACAGGCATTCCAAGAGTGACCTTTCTATTACACATTGCCATCTTCAGAGCAATTACTTGGTTTACAGGTATCAGTATGTGTAGTTAGTCAGGGTGAGAATCCTACCTATTAACTGCTAGTTTCAAAAACTTGCTGACGTTTCTCAGGATCATTGCCTTACCCATCTTGTATGTATAAATCTATGGCTTTTCCCTTGTAATATTTCCCAGATTTTCTATTTGCCCTCACCTCCTTGTCCAATCCTCAAGTTCTCACATTCCTTTTAATTGTCTTATACATTTTTATTTGTATTTCTTCTTTGGAGTTCTTATACAAGGGAGACTATATGATATTCAAATATATGGGTCTCATTTATTTCACTTATGAGTATATCTTCAAGTGCCATCAACTTAAATGTGAAGGCTTGAGTTTATCATTCTTTGTAGCTGAGTAATACTTCATTGCATAAATATACATCTTTTCAACCATTCCTCAGATGATGGGGGGCATTTTTGGTTTTTTTCTAAGATTTGGCTATCACGAATTGTGCTGATATAAACATATGTACACATATGTAACTATGATATGATACATTCACATCTTCCAGGAAAATTCCCAGTAGGGGAATAGCTGGCTTGAATAGTATTTCCAGTCCTAGCTTTTTAAGGAGTCTTCAACTGATTTCCATACGGCTTGCACCAGTCTACATAACCACCAGCAGTAGAGAAGGGTTCCCTTTTCATCCACAGCCTTTGCTACATTTGCTGTTGGTTGATTTCTTTATGATAGCCATTCTTTCTGGAGTGAGATGGTATCTCAGTGTTGTTTTAATTTTCATTTCAATGTTTGGCTACTTATGCACTCATTATTTATTCACTACTTTAATTTTGTCTTTTTAGATGTGTGTGTTCAAATCAGATGCCCATTTCTAGAATGGGACTTTAAATTTAGGGGCCCTAATGTTTTTTTAATATTTTATAAATTCTAGAAAGCACAGTTTTATCTGAGTGCTTATTAGTTAAGGATTTTTTTTCAAAATTTGTGGGTTGTCTTTCCACTTTGTAAGTAATTTCTTTTGACATGCAAAAACTTTTCAATAAGAGGTGGTACCAGTTGTTAATTCTTTCATGTATTACCCATGCAACTTGATTTTCTTCATGAAAATCTTTGCTTACCTCTATGTCTTCAAGAGTTCCTCCTACTTTCTCTTCCAGGAGATTGAGTGTTTCTGTTTTAATGTTTAGATCTTTAATCCATTTTGACTTTAGCTTAGTGCATGGTGATAGAGCTGGGTCAAGTTTTAGTTTTCAGCATGTAGAAAGCCAGTTTTTCCAGCACCATTTGTTACAGAGGCTATCTTTCTTCCACTAAGAGTGTTTGGTCCCTTTGTCAAAGATCAGGTGGTTCAGTGTGTTCATAGAGGCCTCTGCATCTTCTAATCGATTCCATTGATCTTCACATCTATTTCATTTCCAATACCATGTTGATTTTATCACAGTGGCTTTGTACTATGATTGCAAGTCAGGAATTGTAATGCTTCTTGCCTTGTCTTTGTCGGCAAGATTGCCTTTGCTATTCTAGGACTTTTATGGTCCCAAATACGTTTTAAGAATGATTTCTCTAGGTCTGGAAGAGATGGTGGCAGTTTGATAGGGACTGCATCAAATCTGTACAACAATTTTGGGAGTATGGCCATCTTCACCGTGTTGGTTCTTCCTATCAAGGAGCATGGAATATCTTTCCATTTTATGAAATCCTGTATAAATTCTTTTCTTAGGGTGTTGTAATTTTCCGTGAAAAGATCTTTAACTTCCTTGGTTAAGTGAATACCAAGGTATTTCATTTTCCGTGGTGCTATTGTAAAAGGTATTGTTTCTATTATTTTACTTTCAATGTGCTTGTTATCTGTGCAGAGGAATACTATTGATTTTGAGCACTGATTTTGTATCCTGCTATGATACTGAATTTCCATTTTAGTTCTTGTAGTTTCTTGGTAGAATTTTTGGGTTCTTCTAAATAAAGTATCACGTCATCTGCAAATAGTGATAATGTAACATCTTCTTTACCTATACTTATTTCCTTTATTTCTCCCTCTGTTCTAATGGCTGTTGCTAAGGATTCCAAGACAATATTGAATAGGAAGGGTGATAGAGGACATCCTTGTCTTGTACCTGATTGAAGAGTAAAAGATTTCAGTTTTTCCCCATTAAGGATTATATGAGCTTTTGGGTTGTCATAAATGGCTTTTATCAATTAAGATAGAGTCCATTTAATTCAATTTTCTGTAGGACCTTGAACATGAATGAGTGTTGGACTTTGTCAAAGGCTTTCTCTGCATCAATTGAGATGATTATGTGGTTCTTAGATTTCAGTCTATTAATAAAATGTATTACATTTATAGATTTTCAGATATTGAACCATTCTTGCATCCCTGGGATGAGTCCTCCCTGGTCATGGTGTATGATCTTCTTGATGATTGGCTGTATTCTATTTGCCAGGATTTTGTTGAGTATTTTTGCATCTATATTCATGAGGGAGATTGGCCTGTAGTTCTCCTCTTTGGTTGTGTCTTTACCTGGTTTTGGAATAAGTATTATACTTGCCTCCAGAAATGATTTTTGGAGGACTGTTTCCTTTTCAACTTCATTGAAGAGTTTGTGGAGTGTGGGGATTATATCTTCTATAAATTTCTTGTAGAATTCAGCTGTGAATCCATCAGGACGTGGACTTTTCTTTGTCCATAGGCTTTTTATTATGTTTCGTATTTTGTTGGCTGTTATTGGCTTATTGAGAGATGTTATAGCTTCTTGATTCAGTTTTGGTAATTTGTACCTTTCGAGGAATCTGTCCATTTCTTCTGTGTCTTCTATTCTGTGAGCGTAATGATTCTCGCAGGACGTTACTTACTGGAGTAAATTGCTGAGCGAGTCTCAGAAATTCCCGCTCGCTCTTAGGTCAATTTTTATGTCTTACAAGTAAAGTATCATGTCATCTGCACATAATGATAATTTTACTTCTTATTTTCCTATTTTATTTCTTTTATATTTTGTTCTTATCTAATGGCTCTAGCTAATGATCCAGAACTATATTGAACAGGAGAGGTGATAGAGGACATCCCTGTCTTGTACCACATCTAAGAGTGAAAGATACCAGTTTTTTATCATATACAATTATATTAGCCATTGGTTTGTCATAGATGGCATTCATCAAATTGAGTACAGGCCTTCTATTCCAATTTTCTGTAGAACTTTGAATATGAGTGAGTGTTGGAGTTTGTGAATAGCCTTTTTTGCATCAATTGAGATGATCATGTGTTTTTTAGATTTTTCTCTATTGGTTTAGTGTATTACATTAAGAGATTTCCAAATATTGAATCATCTTTGCTTCCCTGGGATGAATCCTATCTGGTCATGGTATATGATCTTCTTAATGATTTATTGTATTCTTTTTGCTAGGATTTTATTGATGGTTTTTCCATATATGTTCACAAGGGAGGTTGGTGTGTAGTTCTCTTTTTTAGTTGTGTCTCTCCCGGTATTGATATCAGTATAATACTTGCCTCCAGAAATGTTTTTGGGAGAATTATTTCCTTTTCAATTTCGTTGAAATGTTTGAGGAGTGTAGGGATTATATCTTATGTAAATGTCTTGTAGAATTCAGCTGTGAATCCTTCAACATTTACATTGCATCTCATCTATTTGTGTGTCTCTCCTTGTTCAAATATGCAACCTCCTATTTTTTGTATCAGTCGTTTTATTACATTTTATATTTTGGCTGTTTTTAGGTTATAGAGACTTATTATACCTTTTTGATTCAGTTTTGGTAATTTGTACCTTTCTAGGAATGTGTCCATTTTGTCTGTGTATTTTGTTTTGTTAGCATAAAATTATCATAGTAGCTATTGATAATGTGAATTTCCACTGGGTCTGTGGTAATTTCACCTTTTTCATTCCTTATTTCTTATATTTGAATGTATTCTTTTCTCTTTAATGAAGGTCTCATCAATTTTATTTAGTCTTTCAAAAAACAACCTTTTTGATTTGCTAATACTTTGAACTGTTTTCTTTGTTTCAATTGAATTAATTGTGCTCTAATTGTTGGGATTTTTTCCTGTCTTTGGGCTCTGGGTTTGGTTTGCTCTTCCTTTTCTAGATATTGGAGGTGCAGAATTAGGGTGTTTATTTGTTCCCTTTCTGTTTTCCAAATGTGTGAGTTCATAGCTATGATTTTCCCTCTGAGAACTGCTTTCATTGCATCCCATAAATTCTGATAAGTTGTGGCTGAATTCTCATTCAATTGTAGATATTGTTGAATTTCTTGTTTAATTTTATCTGTGACCCATTGGTTGCTGAATAGGGTGTTGTTTAATTTCCATGTATTGAGCAGGTTTTTCTGGTTTCTTTTGTCATTCATTTCCAATTTCATTGTACTGTGGTCAGAGATAATATGCTTGGGATAATTTTTGTTTTCCTGCATATACTTAAGCATGACCTATGGACTATTATGTGGTCTATTTTATAAAATGACCCATGTGCAGCTGAAAAAAATGTTCAATCAGTTCTGTTTGGTTGGAACACTCTATATTTTGAGCAAGTCCATTTGTTCCAAGCTCTTTTTCAGTTCTGGTTTGCTAATTTTTTGTCTGGTTGAGGTATCTTTTTGGGATCAGGGGGTATTAAGGTTTCCTGGTAAGATTTTGGTATTGAATGTTAGATTTTTCATGTCAATAAAGATTTGTGATATATAGTTGTTTGCTCCAATGTTTGGTGCATAGCAGAATAGTCCTGTAACATTTTATTTTTTGTGTCTTTTTTTTTCATTTATAAACCCCTCAAAAAAAAAAAACCCTTTACTTGTGAGAAAGTATGGTAATAATTTGTATGCCATGACAGCAAGTATTTATTTAGAAGACTTCAATGGCAGTCATTCCAAGTGTCACCCTTCTATTAGACATTGCTATCTTTAGTGCAGTTCCTTGGTTCACAGGTATTATGATACATATACATTTATGGGTGTTACCTCTTCCTCTTGAATTTTTCCCCTAACCAGTATATAGTGTCCTATTTCATTTCATCATTCTTGGTTTGAAGTTGAGACTGTCTAAAAATAGGTTTGCTACCTCTTCTTTTTTCTGAGGTGCTGGGACATGGAGTATTGTTTTCCATCATTTGACTTTCAGCATATAAATTTCTTTATGAGTTATGTGTGTTTCTTGTATACAGCATATTGTTGTATTTAGTTTTGTAATCCACTGTGCCAGTCTATTTCTTTTAATTAGTGAATTTAGTCTCTTTACATTGATGTTTATAATTGTGATGTGTTGACTTACGATTAATATTTTATTTACCTGCTGTTGTTTACTCCTTTTTTCCTGTGTGTAATTGTTTCCCCTATTTAGTGGGTCCTTCTGTTTTCCTTCTTGGAGTTTTGAACATTTTGCTCCCTCTCTAGAACATCTTCGAATAGTCTTTGTAGGGTTGGCTTTGTTACCATGAAATTCTTTAGTTGCTCTTTGTCATGGAAGTGTTTCATTTCTACATCAAACCTGAAAGAGAGTTTTAAAGGGTATAGCATTTTGGGCTGGAATTTTTTTTTATAGAAGATGTGAAGTACTTTGTTCCATGGTCTTTTTGCCTTCATGTTTTGTGAAGAGAAGTTGGCTGTAATTCTGATGGGTTTTCTGTTTGGTGTGATCTGCTTCTTTTGTCTAGCTATGTGTTTTCAATTGGGTTGAAGGTATTTGATGTTCTGTATGCTTTAGTTACCTGAATGCCAAATTGATTCCTCATATTTAGGAAGTTTTCTGCTATCACTTCTGCCAATATTCTTTTCATATAATTTGTATTGACTCCATCTTTCTCATTGATGCCTATTAGTCTCATCTTGCAGGTGATGAATTATTTTTTTCTACAGAAATCCTTTCTTACCTTTTTACTAGCTGTACAAGCGTCTTCAAGATCTGAAACTCTGTTTTCCCTTTCACTGAAACACTTTTTTAGGATTGTGGTTGAGATTTTAAATTCCTGCATATCTCTTTGACTCTGCTTCATGTGACCTATTTCTTTTTTGTATTGCTCATTCAAGGAATCTGCCATTTTTTAAAAATTTCCTCTATTTTTTTTATCAATCTCTTCTTTAGAAGCAGCTATTAATTCTTTTACTGCAGAATTTTTTTCAGCTTAGCTTTCCTCCTTATGTTTCTGTATTTGATTCTTTACCTCCAATGTATAAAATATATATATATATATATATGAAGTATATATCGTGAGGCCATAATATTAAGCTGAGCTGCAAATGGTTATGTTCGACAATTTCTTTGAATAACTCACTATGGTTGTAGAATACTGGACTGTGTTGGATTGTGGTGTCGAGTTCAAGCACTTAAGTTAGTTGAATGTCAATGGAGTGCCCTCTTTTGACAGGTGTAGACAAAGGAAGGGTTGTAGAAAGAAAAAATCATGATGTGTGTGTATAGACAGTACAGTTGGGATAGATAACGCTGTGCTTCTACATAATTCTATGAGAGGCAAGATCTGCACTATTGGTGGTTGGACAGGATATTATGTCGGCTTCTAGTACTACGGTCATCCACTAGGAAAATAATTATTGAACTTTTGATATAATTCAGGTATAAAAAATAAGTAAGCAGCTACCCTCTTAATTCACTGATAAGAGATATCTGCTAAAATAATATCTGTAAATATAATATCATGTATGCACCTTGTACAAAATCAAAACGTTAGGAAAACAGTTTGCAATGTATTAATTTATCGAATCTGTCTTGTTAAGGTGTCTTCAAACTGTTTGATTGACATTTGTACTTCAATAAAATAAAAAAAAACAAAAAAAATAAATGGATGACTGTTAAAGATTTAACAACAAAAAAAAGAAGCAGCTATTAATTCTTTTACTGCAGATTTTTTTTTTCAGCTTAGCTTTCCTCCGTAAGTTTCTGTATTTGATTCTTTACCTCCAATGCTATGAATTCATAGATTTCTTTTTTTATTTCAGAAATTGATTCTGCTGAGTTCCTGTATACCTTTCTGATGTTTTTTCCTTACTTCTGATGCTATTAATTCATTCATTTCAGCTGATCTAGTGTCCTGTGCACTTGTTCTGGGTAGGCTAAAGGCCTTAGATTGTGTTTTGCTCCTTTTCTTTATCTTTTTGTATAGCACTGACCTCTGACCTTTAATGTACAGCTTTGGTGCAGTTATAACCTCAGCACCTACTGAAATTAGGGTGCACCTCTATTCAGTTTGAGTTTATCTAGTCTAGCCTGGCTTGGGTCTAGCCGTTGTATTCAGCTTCTTGCTGTTGCAGTCCTTAGAAGTTAATCTGTGGTACCCCTCTGTTTTGCCCCTGGCCCAGGTGGCATAGGGGAGTTCAGAAGCTCTCCCCCACACTAGCTGGGCCTGTGCTTGGTATGGGCCTGGGGGTCTTGAGAGTGTTGCAGAAAGTCTCACTTACTGGGTAGGCTTGTGGCTGCAGACTCCAGAGGGGTTAAGTATCCCAATGGCTCGGTAGAGGATCTCACTTAAGAGGACTGCCAGAGTTTTTGTCCAGAGTATTCTCGCAGTAGCAGGGAAGTTGGAAGCTCTCCCACACACTTGCTGGGCCTGGCTGGGCTGGATGGGGCATTCAGGGAGGGTATGCTGGCTCTGGAGTGGGGGGAGTTCTGCAGAATCCAGGAAATCGTCTCTTTGGAGTGGCAGGCCTATTTTTGTTCCAGCGGGTACAGGGGTGAGCAGAAGCTCTCCCACACACTCGCAGTGTCTGGATTGGGCAGATCTGGGGTGGTCTCTAGAGGGCAGCCAAAACATATATTTTAGAAAAGAACTTACATTGATTTATCAAATGTCATGGAATAGATCTACAGAAGTGAAACCTGGTAAGAGTTTTAGTGTGAATGAAGGCCTTTTATATTTATAGTGGATTGTTTTAAATTAAGAGAGACCCTAAAATGAAGGTCGTAGAGATAGCTTAGTAGAATAAGTACTTGCCTGGCAAGTGCAAGGTCCAAAGTTCAATCCCCAGTGCCCCAAAAATAGAGCTTTACTTTCTTAACTAATTTAATAGATCAAATTGTATTCACTGGGGGCTTGGGAGATGGCTCAGTACAATAAGCACTTGCCTGGCAAGCGCAAAGGCCTAAGTTTAATCCCCAGTTCTGCCAAAAATAATTAAAAAGCACAACAAAACAAAACAAACAAAGTTGTATATGCAGGTCCCCTAAAAGTCATGTGCTACAGAATGAGCTGTAAATAAAAACAGCTGCGTTCTCTGCTCTCAGGAGGTTTTCATCATGTGGAATGAAATATCTGTGTGAGTGCATGTTTTGTTTTTAAATTAAGTAGTAATTCACACAATAGTTCTATGGGATATTTATTGTCTTTTTCTGTGTAGGATCTCACTGTACAGCTTGGGCTTGCAGTGATACTCCAGTTTTCAGCCTCTCTAGTGCTGGGATTACAGGTGTGTGCTATCACACCCAAACTCCATCACCAGCTCACCATGCTCAGAGGTAGGGCTGGCCCGGCATGTGATGCCGGGGATTGAACCCTGTCCCCTGCACTTACCTAAGCAAACAATTGGTGCACTGCGTTATCTTGCCAGCCCTTATTATCTCCTTTCTTGAGATTAAACCATGGAAGCACAAAGAAAATAAGAAAACAAAAAGTGGTGAAACTGAAATTTCAACTAATATCTAACCCCTAAACCTGTTTGTTCCACTATTTTTCAGAAAGAAAACAGAAATGGATGTGTTAATGTAATTTATATGTTTGGGATTAGGCTATTGGGTCATGTATACCTGAGATATATTAGGAAAAGTTTGACATCTAAGTAATGGATTCAGCTCAGAGCTATCAATTAGTATCTAAACACTTTTTTAACATTTATTATTGTTTTTAACGAATACAAAATAGTGGGGAGGAAAACAGCATTATACATGGTATAAGATTTCACTAAACAAAGTAATAGGAATCGAACAATAGTTGCTGTATTACATGATGCTATGTGAAAATTAGTTTTTCAGATTAACAGATATAAACATATACGTTTTGTTTTGTAAAAAATAATAACTAAGAAGTTATAAGAAATTCAAGAGGGGAAAAAAATCAGAGTAAAAACAAAAATTGTAAACATTAACTGCTCCTTTCTTTTTTTATATATTCATATATTTATGATTCTCAAAGTAGAAAGCAGTAGGGAATAAGTATTTAAAGATTTAAAATTTCTGAATTTAGTTCAACATTTACAATACTACATTTTCAAGAAAATTGAACCTTTTGCACAAGAAATTTAAATAAAATCATACCAAGATACACAAAAATGAAATTGTCCAAAACTTATTATATGGAAAAAAATGGCTAAAGCATATACATAAAAAATATTAGCTATGGAAGGACAAAATTAAATAGCATCTTATTCCACAGTAGGGAAAAAAAGGACTAAGTGTGTAAGAAACTAGACTAATTAAAGGACTGAAAGAGAAAAGATCTATCTTCTTTGAATTTTATACTTAGCAAACATACCTTTGAAAACTAAATGTAAGATATTTTCTAGTTATACAAACTTGAAATATTTTAGTACCTCCAGACATAGCATATAGGAAATAACAAAGAGAGTAATTCAAAAGGCAAGAGAAGTTGCAGTATGCTCTTGGATGAACAATAAAGAGCTCTCAAGGTGATAGTTATGCAGGACTATATAAAATACATTAGATGAACCCTTATTTAAAAGGTCATTGAAGATTTCTATGAAACAGTACTAATCTCATGTTGTCATATACATGTATTTTTTCATATATATATGTGTTTGTGTGTATATAGGACAGGGAAAATGTAATATAAAGTCAACAAAAAATAGAAATATACTTTTTAAAGTTTCTAATACTAGGAGAAGATATCATACGACGTCTTGTATATAAATTGTAATTTAAAGATATAGTATAAATCTTAAAACAAGAATTAAGGTTAAGCGTTATTCAGAAAATGAAATACTAATCAATTAAAAATTAAATGTTTTGAAACATTTGAACTAAGAAAAAGTTTTCATAATAGTAAAGAAATACTAAGAACAAAACATAAGATAAATGTTGGAATGACAAATAAATGACCAACACTTCTGACAGTTTGGGGATAGGATATCACACAATGTTGTAGTGTGTTATGGACATGGATAATGACTGTGACATTTACTGGAGGCTGTGTGGGACTGAGTTCCAGCTATTTCCTTGAAATCCACCCTGTAGTCTCATATGGAATCTTGACCCCTAGGATGCAAGAGAAGTCTATTTGTAGAGTGTGCTTATGGAAGTATTTTGCTGCTGTATACAAAAGAATAACTGAAAGACTACTATTGCATACCTCTTATTCTCCTGTGTTTGTTTGACCTACTTGGTGGGTTCTTTCCATTCTCATTCATGGGGTTGTGATCACTTTGCTCCCTCTCTAGAACATCATTTAGTAGTCTGTGTAGGCTTGGCTTTGTCATCGTGAAATTCTTTAGTTCTTCTTTGTCATGGAAGTATTTTACTTCTGCGTTATGCTTGAAAGAGAGTTTTAGAGGGTATATCAGTCTGGGTTGGAATTTGTTTTCTTGTAAGACTTGAAGTACTTTGCTCCATGCTCTTCTTAACTTGATGGTTTGTGAAGAGAAATCTGCCGTTATCCTGATGGGTTTTCCTTTAAATGTGATCTGTTTCTTTTCTTTAGCAGCTTTTAGTATACTGTTCCTGTGCTGAATTTCTGGGATCTTGATTATTATATGTCTGGGGGTTCTCTTAATTGGGTTTATGTCATTTGGAGTTCTGTATGCTTTGGTGACCTGAATGTCAGATTGTTGTCCCATATTTGGCAAGTTTTCTGCTATTACTTCTATTCATATTTCTTTTATATCATTTGTAGTGACTCCTTTCTCATTGATGCCTGTTAGTCTCACATTGTTCATCTTTGCATCGTTTTGCAGGTATTGAATTATTTCTTTCTGCATCCTAGTTGTTTTTAAGAGATCTTTGCTTACTTTTTCACTAGTTGCAATGGTGTCTTTAAGGTCAGAAAGTCTATTTTCACTTTCACTCAAATGGATTTGCCAGACTGTGATTGAGGTTTTAATTTTCTGTATATCACTTTGGATCTGTTTCATACATTCTATTTCTTTCCTGTATTGCTCATTCAGGGGTTTCATAATTTCTATATTCTGCTCTACTTTTTTATCAGTGTATTCTTTAGAAGCACTAAGTACTTCTTTGATTATAGTTATTGCTATATTTTTTACTTCAAAAATTATTTCTTTTTTTTTTTTTTTTTTTTTTTTTTTTTTTTTTTTTTTTTTTTTTTTTTTACTTCCAACATTATTATTTCAGATGTGTGATTTCCAATTTCCTCTATGCTAGTGTCTTTTGCATTTGTACTGGTTGAATTGGTGGCTTGAGACTGCTTTTTGTTCCTTGTCTTTGTCATTTTGTATACCACTGATCTTTGACCTTTGGTGTAGAGCTTAGATGGAGTTATTACCTTAGCACCAGGTACAGATCTAGGAAGTTCAGACTCCTTCAAGTGGGTGTGGCTTGGGTCTGGATGTTGTGCTCCACTTCTTCCTGCTGTAGCCCTGCAGTTGAACCTTTTGTGTCACACTGGCAAGATGTTCTGCTCCTGAATAAACTACGTAGGTCTTGCCTCTAGCCTTTTTGCAGGGAGTTCTGCTGAAAGGTTCCATGCTGGGCCTGTGCTCTGGGTTGCTTCAGGGTCCAGAGGCCCTGGTGGGCTCATTTACCTCTGGGCCTGCACCCTGGGTACCTTCCTAAACACTTTTTTAAACATTACAAACAAAATCATTCTTATGACTGGTTAGATTGTTCAGGGAACTAAAGCACCTGCTTAGATAGGCACAATGACAGGGGTTTGATCCCTAGCATGCCCTGTGAGCCCCACCCCCAGGGCACACTGAGATTGTTATTGAGAGTTGGCCTGGTGGTGCACGCCTGTAATCCCAGTGCTTGGGAGGCTGAAAACAGGAGGATCACTATGAGTCCCATGTATGTATTGAGACCCTATAAACCCTGTACTAGATACATTAAAAAACTTAAACAAAATCATTCTTACTGGTTTTTCCAGAACCAGGAGTTGAACTCAGGCCCTTGTACTTGCCAGGGAAACACTTTTTCTACTGTGTTATCTCTCTGACTCAAAGGACTTTTTTTTCACTCTCTCTTCCTTCCTTCCTTCCTTCCTTCCTTCCTTCCTTCCTTCCTTCCTTCCTTCCTTCCTTCCTCTCTCTCTCTCTCTCTCTCTCTCTCTCTCTCTCTCTCTCTCTTTCTTTCTTTCTTTCTTTCTGGAAGAATCAGGGATTGAACTCAGGCCCTTGTGCTTGCTTTGAGAAGCAGCTTTTCTCCTGAGACATCTCCCCTGCCCACAATTCTTACTTCTTAATAAAACGTTTTGTCAATGATAAACTGTGCTCACATAACCATTCTTTTAATGTAGGTCATATAATAATTACTAAGGTATTGATTATGTACATTTACTTTCTTTTTCATGTGAATAGAAGGCATATGCTTTTCAGTGTTGATGTTGGTAGATTAATAGGTTAAACTCAAAGACATGTTTTGTCTTTCCCTAGAGATTTGCTATGAGATATATTCATATTGACTTAAAACTCAAGAAATAACTCACCTTGCTCCAAAATCCACTTACATTAAAATGTGCTACTCTCACAGAGGATGGAATGCACATTTTAACATGACAAAACTGTTCTCTCTCCATAGAACGATAGCCTTATGAAACAGAAAGTGGCTTAAGGAGCAAGCAAAGTGAAATAGAGGGATGAAATTAATGTGTAATGACTCCCAGCACTGAAGGACTAGTGTGTGAATTTCTGGAGTACACATAGACTTCTTAAAGAGAATAATGTGCTTGGTGGCCCTGAAAGGCTCTCCTCTAGGGAGTGTTACAGTGTTTTTCCAATGGCTTTGCCATTCTCTGTTGCCTGAATGTTCCTGTGTAACTAAGCCCACTTTCTCAGTGACTCACTCTTTGTCTAAACATATTAATATATTCTGTGAATTTTGTTGTCTCCTGGGAGGCATGCATTTGTTTGATATGTGCTTATCTGTCTATGACCTGATCCTCTGATTTTATAGTTTAGCTCTTAAAGGTAAAATAGATTCCAAATGATTAGAAGGTACGTAATATTACCTTGTACACACTTTTTTCTTTCCATTTGTGTACCTTCTACTGTATTAAAACCTTACCCCCTCATGTTTAGGCAAATGTTCTCTCTTCTACAGTTTTTACCTTCTGTGAGTTTTGTGAAAACTTTATGGCTAATTTAGAACCTATTATGTCATTTTAATAATAAACATTTTAAAGTCCTGTAATGCTAAGAACTTTGCCATACTTCTTTCTAATCAGCATTATTTATGTGAGAAAGTCTCTGGTTTTAGAGACTTTCATATCGAAGCTGATTTAAAGTGTAAAGATATATATATATATATATATATATATATATATATATATATATATATATATATATATATATTAGGAAGGGAAAATAAACATTATATGATGTTTACATTTCTTCCCTTTTGTCACAGGCATACAAATTACATATTTCAATAACTATGTAACTTTACTTGTATACTTAAATATGAAATTGCAAGTGTTCTTTGCTTTGGTTTGTGAAATACAATGGAATCCTTAAAAATTCATATAAATGTCATGCAAATTGATGAAATTAGAAATCTTGAGTTCTTAACATTCTTCCTAAACCACTTTGTTATGTGACCTCTAGCAAGCCCTGGGAGACTTAGTGCTCTGGCCTTTAACCCTGTAAAATGGGTAATAGGCTGTTATGAGAGATTGCAGGTAAAAGGCCCTTAGCTTTGACTGGCATACAGAACCTGACTATGGGAAGAGACAGGTGTTGGTGTTACTGCAGTGTTTTTACAAAGAAAGTAGCACATAGTGTATCAGACCTAAAGGTCACTTGTTAGGATGATCACATAAAACTAGGTAAGAGGAAATATTTGAAAATAATTAATTGAAGTGCAGGTCAAATGGTTCCGTGGAAAAAAGCACCTGCAAGTAGGTGCAGGGCTTAGGGTTCGAACCTAGGGCCTGCTATGCTGGCCTCACCCACGGGAAGCTCTGACATGGCAATTGAGATTGTCTTGGAGGTGCGCGTCTGTATTTCTAGCTCTTGGGAGGCTGTACACAGGTGAGTCACTATGAGTCTGATCTAGTAATGAGACCCAGAACATCCTATAGATCCTTCCCTAAAATACCAAAATAAGTAATTGAAACATTTAAGAAAGGAGGAGGTAAGATGATCAATTTCAATGTACATGTACTTCAAAAATGCTAAATCAGCTATAACCTCTAGGTTTATCTGCAATTTCACTTTTTGCTTTGAAAACTTTTCCATATTTTCCTTAATTTCTCTACTCATTCCTGTATGCTATTATTTCTAAACTGATAACTTTAAAATATATTCTGACCACAACGTTCATCTTTTACTGCAGGTTGGCTTTCCCAAATGTATTCTGGATAGCTATATTTGGATGGTCGGAACAGATATTCCTAGTTTAATAACATACCTGTTGAATGGTTGTTCAAATTTATGATCAAGGTGCACTGTTTGGACTTAAGACTTGCCACTTAGAGTTAAGGACTTACGTTTTGTATAGTAGTAAATACATTGTTTATATAGCTTTAATATCTTTTTGTACAATGTAACATGTTTATAAAATACTCTTAATTTTTCTGATCTTACTATACAATACCATAGTGCAGATTTTCTTTACATTTTTGAATTTATTTATTTATTTATATTTATTTTTTATTTATTTTATTGAAGAACAAATGGCAATGAGACAGTTTCAAGACAAATTGACAGGACAGATTCGATAAATTAATACATTGCAAACTTTTCATAATGTTTTGGTATCGTACAGGTAAATACATGATATTATACTTACAGACATTATTATAGCAGATGTCTCTAATCAGTGAATAAGAGAGTAGAGCTATATACTTATCTTATTTTTTATAGCAGAATTATATCACAGATTCAATAATTAATACTTTCTACCTTGTTATCTCCCAAGTGTTTCTCCATAGTACTACAAGCCAATATAATATCTTGTCCAACCACTATAAGTGCAAATCTTGCTTCTCATAGGATTATGCAGAAGCACGGCATATTTATCCTAAGTGTACTGTTTATACACACACACATCATGATTCTTTCTTTGTTATCCCCTTTTTTTGTCTAGACCTGTTAAAGATGGGCACTCCACTATCACTAAACCAATTTAGGTGCCTGAACTCAGAAACACAATCCAACACAGTCCAGAATTCCACAATAATAGTGAGTTATGTGAAGTTGTTGACTGTAGCCATTTACAGCTCAACTTAATATTATGGCCCCACGTTATATACCTCATTTTTATACTTTTCTGCTAAATGGTTAAGACCAAAATAGAGCAAGACTTGTGTACCAAAAGATGTAGCTTTTGTTTCTGATGAGGTCAGTGAAGTCCACTCAGGGTTTATCGTGTAATCCTGTACCTTATCCTGTAGATGCTTTTTCGTGTCATCCATGCAGATGAGTCACAGCCAATGCTTGACCAGTTTGCTCTCTGTGAGAGCCTGAGAGAAAGTTTTCTCTCCATATGACTCTTCCCAGGCACACTATACATCATCAATCTCTTTCCTCTGTGGCTCCATAATCTCCTTGATCAGAAAATTTGGGGCACAACTGAGTTTCATGATGTTGCATTACAGGCTCACCTATGTCCTGAGTATTTGCTGACCTTGAAAGGCTAGGGTCAAAATGTTGGCTGGCCTTGTGGCTCTTCTATTTGTCGAATTTTGATATGTGAACTTATGTTGTTAACCATCCCGAAGAAAAGCTGATTAGTACCCTGTAGCATATGCCATTAAGTTTGCCCTAACTATCTGACTCAATTCTTTTTATTTGTTGTTGTATATTTCTATTTCTTCTTTTGACTTCTTATACTAGGGAGACTATATGATATTTGCACATATGTGTCTGGTTTATTTCACTTATGAATATATGTTCAAGTGGCATCCACTTCAATGTAAATGTTTCAAAGTTATCATTCTTTATAGCTGAGTAATGCTCCATTATATAGAAATGCCACATCTTTTTTAATCATTCCTCATGTGACAGACATCTTGGTTGTTTTCAAGATCTTGCTAGCACAAATTGTGCCATTTGAACATATACTCATCAGTGAAAAAAAACATAGTGTAGTTTTTTGGTGCTTTCAATTATAGTAGCATATGTAAGACTTATACCAATAAAAGCAAATCATCAAGTGGGACTGTCCTTTGTCAATGTTTCTTTTTCTTTTTCTTTTTTTTTTTTTGAAGAAAAAAATAAGAAAGATAAAACTAGGAGTCTTATCTCTGGACCTTGCACTAGTCAGGCAGGTGCTTGTGCTGCTGAACTGTTTCCCCTGTCCATTTTCTTTTTCCTGAATATTGCATTGCATATACTATATATGATTCCTCATTTAGTGACCAATTCACTTAATAGCCTAGTCAAGGAATCATAACTCAGTTATAAGACAAGGAATGCCTGTATACTGTCATAAACCTAGAATTGTTAGAGAAGTCTGCTGAGAGGTGGGATGCATACTTGTAATCACAGCATTTGGGTGTCTGAGGCAGGGAAGACTGTGAGTACAAAACCAGCCTATACCGCATAGTGAATTGGAAGCCAGACTGAGATATACAGTGCAACCTGGTCTCAAAACTAAGCAAAACAAATGGTATTATTGCATCAAATTTTTTATTACGATCTCTTCCGTAAGTAACTCAGTTATGCAACCTCAGGTGATTTGAGACCCTTTCGTGGGCCTTGTTTCTAATGACTTGTCAAGTTCTGTATGGTTTAACACTATAGTAGGCCTTGTTCTTTTACTTCTATATCCTCCTTGCCATTCCTATTGCTATCTTATTTTGTCTTCTCATTGCATGTCATCTGGGTCATAATATCTGTACAGGATGTATAGAATGCTTATTATCATATGCTTCCCACTGGTCTTGCATTTGATTGCTTTTGTTGCATAAACACTTCAGTCATACTTAACTAATATACCAAGCTCTTCTTGTCTTTCATGCTGGCTTTTGCTTACCTTTGTTTCTTCCTCTTCTTTAAATTCTCTTTCCATCTTTTTACTCATTTTCTCTGCCTTGATAACTCTGATCTGGCCCCTAAGACTCAGCTTAAGTATTATCTCATCAAAGCTTCTATAAAGTACTTAGTTGGATTTACATGATTCTCTTCACATAACACCTTTGTATATATTCTGTTACAAATATTGGTTTAGTTTTCTGTAAATTCTGTTGGACTTTGAGCTCCCTGAGGCAAGGATTATATTATATTCATCATTGTACTATGAAAGCTAGAACAATGGTTTGTGCAAATAAATTTGTTTGGTTCCATGAATAAATTAATATAAACTTTATTGTTCAAATTCTGATCAGTATACCACGGGGCAAAAATTGAAACAGAGGTGTGGGTAGGGAATTGAAGTCATTGGCTGCAACAAAGGTGACAGGCAATTTTGGTTTTTTTGTCAGTTTAGTGAAAATTAAGCTTTTGACATAATACTGAATTATTACACAATCTCTAAAGCAGATTTTTCACAACTAGATACAAAAGATGGATTAATAAATCTAAAGCCATGTAGTTTTAGGGATAATTCCTTGGACACAAAATTAACATTAATCAGGGCGCCACCTGCAAGCAACGAATACAAAAAGAATAAAATACAGTCCTTGCCACTGGTGGTTTATCCTATAAAGATCCAAGGAGTTCAAGAAGAGGCAAGTTGTATGTCACCACCACAGTTTTCTTTTCTTTGATGAAGACATCTCAGGCTGCTATTATTCATCTGAATTCCAGAGAACATAGCCTTTTCCCAGAGAAACTCCTTTCTTCAGTGCTTTGGGCCAGTTGTGAGTATCAAAGCAAGTAGACAGGATATCAAAAACTTTTGAATACTTTCATCCACAAGTCCCCCAAGGACATAAACTTTGTTTTGATCAACATCTTCAAGAGCATGTTCTGAGTCAGGAGTAAGATACACAAGGGTTTCCAGAGGAAATAAACTAAGGCAGTCTTCTTCTGTTATGTCTAGCAGGTAACTAGAAAATCCATCATTCATCCTCAAACATTCTTCATAGAAAGACTATCAGTTGTGAATCCAGTGAGGCTGATCCAAAAGGGTCTGTCGGCCTTTTTGTTTGAACCTTACAACCTTCGGATTTTCCCTGCCAGCCTACTCATTTCCTTCTTTGACATATGGTGGGTCATACTCAAGTCAACACACAGACTTGGTCCTGTGTGTTTGGCTTCCAGAAGTTTCTCTTTTGTTAAGGCTTTCAGAAAACATTTGCTATGCTGGGTGCAGGTGCCTGGATTTTCTGCACGAGCAGCTTTTCTTCTTTTTTTTTCTTGCTTTCTTTTGCTTTTCTTTGCTGCAACTATCTTTTCCCAGTGTCTCTGCTTTCTTTGGACATTTTTCTGCATCCTCTGTGCTGCCTTCCTGTCCCCACAGCACTGATGACTCTGTTCTCTGATCACTCCCCTCCAACTTCCTGTCCATGCAATCAATCAGTCTTCTGTTATGATGTGCACATACGTCACGAGACCAGCCTTTGCTTGCACAATTCTCTCATTCTAGGTGTGGTCCACGGAGGCTGGCTCCTCTCCTCTAGGACAGCGAGACTTAAGGCCCAAAAGCACATGGGCACTGCCTGGACAGCAGGTTTTAATAACCTCCCAAGTACTGCAAGGGTTACGCACACAACTGACAGGTAATTTTCATAGTTAATAAAACCTCTAAGTACTGCAAAGGAGTAACCTTATCACACTATTTGTATTTTAGCTGCAATATGTAGATCAATATAGAATTGATTTAAGTAAGGAAGCTGAAGCGAGTTCTTTCAAAACATGACATACTTTACATTTGCAAATATTTTGATTACCAGCAATCCTGTCATTTTGTTTTCAGTTACAACTCTCCCATTAGACATGCTTTTTAGGCAATTATATTGGCCTAATAAACTTTGTGTTGCTCAAAATGATTTTTTTTTTTTGTCAAAGCAACAAGTTTACTCTGGTGATGTACAGTAACAAAAACATAGCTACTTGAATAAATTTTGTAAAGCATATTTGATAATTTAATTTTGAAAATGAATGCGCTTCATTATATTTGTTCTTTCTCCATAATTCATGACTTGGAATATGAAAGAATAGCAAGTGATTGCACTTATGCATCTTTTTGTCTTTTGAGATAAGGTGTCACTATTTGGTGCAAGTAGCCTTGAACCTATGATGGCTTTCCTGTGTCAGCCTCCAGAAAGATGTGATTGGAGGTGTTCACTACCATGCCTGGATAAGCATGCATTTTTTTTTTTTTTTTTTTTTTTTGTCTTTTTGAGACAGGGTCTCACTATGCAGTTCGGGCTGGCCTTAAGCTCACTTTGTAGCTCAGGCTGGTCTCGAACTCACAACAATCCTCCTGCCTCAGCCTCCCGAGTGCTGGGATTACAGGCCTGCGCCACCACGCCCGGCTAAGCATGCATTTTATAATCCCTTTCATCAACCTTCGGCACACATACACAAATTCATACATCCATGTACTATTATCGACACAGCATCAACATTTAAACAGTAGATGTATTTCACGTGAGAGAAGAACTAGGTATCATGTGCACGACCCCAATAAGAAGCAAACATTAAGATGCAAGTTTAGCAGTTTCAGCGCTGATATCAATACAGCTAAATTTTACATCCATCATACATTTGTATAAGTCATCCACAGGGAAGAAGCAAAAGACAAAGATGGCTTTTTAAAAAGTTTTATTGCTATCCTCAAAATGCCATGGTGTCAGGGGTGTTACTACTGTTCCTATATTTATGATTAATCACTAACAGAACAACTCCCAAAAGGGAAGAGATTGATCCAACAATGATGTAAGCAATCCCTCAAAATGGATTTTTTCCCTTTCATCCATGAAATAGTGCCCAACATCATCCATTTCTGTTTGTCAAAAAATGTGCAAGGTAATTGCATGTGATATTCAAATAGTACTCTCCAGCTGGTAGCATTGGGTGCAAATTCTTTGTCCTTTCACTAAGACAACTTTCAAAAAATAGGCAATGCTGCACTGCATCCAAACAATAAAGTCTCATTTATGAAGCCCATTCTTATCTTCTTCTAAATCCTGCATGTACACCGGTTTAATGCAGTTTACTTGGAGTGTCATTCCTTTAAATCTTTTTTCCAGGTTTCCTCCTCCAGGATATCTCTGAATTTCACATATTTCTCTGTCCACCAAGCAATACCTTTCTTTTTCAAAAGAATGAGTGTAGGTGCAGGATTAGATTCATTGGAGACCAGAAATAATTCTAAAATATCACTAAACATGCTGTTAGAAAGAGCTCCACAAGGAGAAACTGTTAGGTCTTCATTTCTTTGATAAGGCTCACGTTCCTTAAGCGGATTAAGTAAAGCACTAGAATCTCCATTTAGCTGGCTATCATCTTGAGATTTCATGTAACAATGATGATTTTGGTAGAAATTAGAAGGCCGTAATACTTGAACCCATTGCCCTCAAATGCTTTTACTAGTGTGAAGTTCATCGTGTAAAAGTAAGGTGTCACCGTTGGGGACATAGATTCATTGCAAGGACTGGAGGGTTCTGTTCTACCATAATCAATTTTGATCTCACAGATGTTTTTGGGAGTTCATGATGGGATGAAGATGAGTTTGAAGAAGAAAACCGTCTTCCGTATGGTGCAGACCATGAGCATGGGCTGCCAGTGGGGCAGCCGCTGCTGCTACGAGATTGTGTTGTCCATTCACTGTGTCTTTATGGCTCCACCTGTGCACACAGCGGCCCGCCGTGTACCTCGTTCTTGGCATTGTAGTTCATCGCCATCTAACACAAGCCCTGACACCCTTCCCACAGAAGCCATCCCCAGGCCTTGAGGTGACTCAGGCAGGCGCCATTGGCACCCTGATAGCTTTTGAAAAGTGTCAGTGCAATCTGTTGACTTTTAATAACATTAACTAAGCTGTTGTACCGTTTCATCTATTGTATGTATGCTTTATCTAGAGTATAAGCTCCTTGAAGGCAGGAACTTCTATGATTGTTATTTTTGGTGCACAATAGATACTAATGACTGAATGAATATACAGATGTGGCTTTATGTGACAATTTGTTGCTACATTGAGGATTAGCGATTCACTTATTACTCTTCATATCTTACCTCAGTAATATTTTTCACCTAAGTAATATGTGTAATAAATTCTACTTATGTAACACTTTTTTTCTTTTGCAAATGCCACTTTTTTCTAATTTCTGTTGTTATTTTTTATTAGTACCTGTTCACAGTACATCATACTTACATTCTTTGTGGGGAGTTGGTACACATATGTCACACATCTTAATTCTTTTTTTAACAAGCAATCATGAGTGTATTTTATTACCTACTAGAAACACGTTACAGCCAAAAATAGCACTGCCATTAAACAGTCTGTCTTTCAATATACAAATCTATGTCTTCAAGGACCTCTTCTTCTGCAAATGTCCTATCTCAGTTGTTGTATTCTTGAAGAGCCTGAGCCTTGAAGAGTTTCTCTAAATTCAAGGAGATGAACTCTTTGATATTCTGATATCCTATTGTGAACTCCTCTTCTTCAAATGTCTTATCTCAGTTGTTGTATTCTTGAAGAGCCTGAGCCTTGAAGAGCTTCCCTAAATTCAAGGAGATGAGCTCTTTGATATTCTGGCAGTATGTGTTAATCTGACCAATGAACACATTTTAGTTCTTTTTTCATCTCTGTTTCTTCCCCTCTCAATCTCTCCCTCCATTTCTTTATCCCTTTCCCATTTGGGAAATATATACCACTCACTTTGTGCTATTTATTTTTTATTCATAGCATGGCTTTCTCACATAAAAGATATTTAAGCTTGTGGATCTGACTCACTTAACATTGTGGTCTTAAGGTGCAAGTATTTCCCCACAAAAGACTCAAGTTTACCCTTCTTTCTGGAAGACTCTATTGCGTATAAATATTGCTTTTTCATTATCTATTCTACTGGTAGTGGACATGTATATTGCTTCCAAGATGTAGGTATGATGACTTGTGCTGCTGTAATAACCATACCTATGCATATATCACTGTAATACTATGTCATTGACATTTACATTGCCACCAATAATGTGGAAGTTTTCCTTTACTCCTGAAATCTGGCTGGAATTTGTTAATATATTTTGTATTTTATGGAAGGGTATATAGGGCCTCACTACTAGACCAGACTAGTAGTGATCCCCCTGTTGGTAGCCTCCTAAGAGTTGGGATTATAGTGGTCCACCTGTATATAGCCTCGCAAGAGCTAGGATTACAGGCATGTGCCACCACACCCAGTCTCAATTGCCATTGTCAGTGTGCCCCAGGATCGGGGTGGGCATAGTCCCTGCACCTGCTGGCAGGTGCTTTAATCTGCTGAGTTATGTGGCTAGCCCTTGGAATTTGTTAATGTTTTATTTAGTTTTGGATCGTTTGTTTGCTTTTCTGTGTTCTCTCTCTCTCTCTGTCTCATAAAGTCTTGCTGACTTTAGTTCAAGTTGTTCTTGAATTTATTATATAAGCCAGGTGGCATTGAACTTGCCACTATCCTACTGCTTCTACCTACCAATCCTGGGATTGGAAGTATGCACCAGCATGGCACCATGGCCGGCTATTTGAGTTCTTAATGATGGCTATAATTTCTGATGTAACATGGGCTATATGAGTTGTTTTAATTTTCGTTTCTTTGTCAGCAATATTCAGCAGTTCTTCATGTATTTATTGGTGAATTCTACATCTCCTGTGATGTACCTATTCATTTCAATTGCACATTTTTGATTGGGTGTTTTATTTTGGAAAGTCTAATTTTTGTTTTCTTTAACTATTACTCCTCTGTTTAAGGAATAGGTAGAATTTTTTGTTGTTGTGCCGGTTGGATTTTACTCATTTTTATGTGCAGAATCACTTTAATTTGTTTTATTTTATTTTATTGAGAAACAAATAGCAATGAGACAGTTTCAAAACTGATTAATAGGACAGTTTCCATAATTAGTACATTGTACATTGTTATCTTCTTAGTGGTTATCCATAGCACAAGAAGCAGATAGGATATACTCTCCAAACACTATTAGAACAAATCTTACTTCTCATAGAATTATGCAAAAGTACTGCATATTTATCCTAACTGTACTGTTTATACAAACACAGAATGGTCCTTCCTTTGTATCCACTTTTTTTGTTTAGTTCTGTCAGAGATGGGTATTCTATTAGCATCTAAATACTATAGGTGCATGAATTCAGCAAAAGAATCCAACACAGTCCAGCAGTCCACAATAGTAGTGGGTTATGCACAGAAGTTGTTGACTTGAGCCTTTCACAGGTCAACATATTAATATGGCTTTACTTTATACACCTAGTTTTTATACTTTTCTGCTGGATGGTTAACACCAAGATAAAGTGAGACCTATATAACAAGAAATGTAACTTTTGTATCTGATAAGGTCAGTGACATACCCTCGGGATTTATCCTGTAAAGTATCGTGCTTTGTAGATCCCTTTCCAGTGTCAGCCATTTGGATGAGTCATGGTCATTGAGAAGCTTTTAAATTTGATATGATACTATTTTCTGATGGTTGGTAATACTTCCTGTGCAACTTTTACTGACAAAAATCTTAGCTAAGCCTAAGACTTGAAAATTTTTACTTATTCGATCTTGCAGGAATTTTCTATTTTAATATTTAGATCTTTGCCCCATTTTGGTTTTACTTTAGAACATCCTGAAATGTATGGATTTAGATTCAATTTTCTGTATATGGATAACCATTTTCTCCAAAACCATTAATTAAAGAGGTTACTTTTCCACCAATGTGTGTTTTTGGCTCCTCTATCAAGGATCCAGTCATTGAATGTGCTTGAGGTTTTTTCTGTTTTCTCTGTGCTGTTTCATTGATCCATATGTTTGTTTTTGTGCCAGTACTGTGCTGTTTTTATTGGAACAGCTTTGTAATATCACTGCAAGTCTGTGATTGTGATGCTTTTGTTTTGCTTTTGTTACCAAGAATTGTTCTTGTTATTCTAGATTTATTTTAATTCTATACACTCTTGCTTATTTTTTCCAACTCTGTGAAGAATGCTATTAGTATTTTGATTAAGACAGCATTAAATATGTATATCGCTTTAGGAACAATGGTCATTCTGACTATATCCACTCTGGGTATCCAGGTACATGAGGTATTCATCTATTTTTTGAAATCTTTCAATTTTTTGATGTCTTTGTCTATTTTCTTTTCAGAGGTTTCAATCTATATAACACTCACATCCTTAGGTTAATTCCTAAATATGTAACTTTTAAAAAAATGTATATAGTACAGGGTCTGTAGGGTCTCACTCTACAGATGGGACTTGTAGTGATCTTCCTGTTTTCAGTTTCCAAAGCGAAGGAATTATAGGCTTGCACCACCACACTCAGTGTCAATCACAGCCTCAGTGCACCCTGAGGGCAGGGCTGTCAGGACAAATGGGGATCCATCCCTGGTCACTGAGCCTGTTTTGTTTTAATCAGGTGCTTCAGTTTGCTGAGTTATCTGGTGGGCCTTCAGTATGTAACTTTTGTTGATAATCTTGGGAATGTTTTTTTTTTTTTTTTTTTTTTTCGTTGGGTTCATTATTAGTGTACAGTAGCGTATTTGAGTTTTGGTTGTTTATTCTGCATCTTCCTGTGTTACTGAATTTTGGATATTCTAAGAGTCACTTATGAGTATATCTTCAAGTAGCATCCACTTATATATGAAGGCTTCCAGTTTATCATTCTTTAGAGCTGAGAAATACTCCACTGTATAAAAATAAGAGTCTTTGGGTGTCTTTCATTGGGTTTTCTATATAGAAGATTGTGTTCTCTTCAAATAAAGATAATTGCACTTCTTCCTTCTCTATATATGTATATCTTTTGATTTATTTTACTTCCCTAATTGCTTTTGCTAATATTTTGAGTACATTGTTGGACAAGAGTGCTGCTACTATATATCCTTATCTTATTCCTGATGTTAGAAGGAAATCCTTTAGTGTTTTCCCATTTAATAAGTTGACTGTAGATTCATTATAAATAGATTTTTGTCAGATTGAGATAAAGTTTTTCTATACCCATTTTCTTCAGTTTCTCTTTTTTGTCATGAAGCCATTTTTGATTTTTATAAAGGTTTTTCAGTGATGTTCTCTGGGTCTGACTGACAGTTGGATTTTGCTTCTGTCTCAAATCTAACCATCTCTTGTTGAGATGGACATTGAGATTGTGGTTTGCTCAATACTCATTTTTCCTAGAATCGTGTACAGTATTGTTAATGACTCACAGGCAATTTAAATATTAGCATCCAATAAAACCAATGAATAGCAATAGCTATGACTATAATAATAAAATCACCATCAATTATAGCAAACCCTACTTTTAGTTCATATAATTTTTATGTGGGTACTAATACTTACAGAATTAGAAGAAGAATCCCCACTAGACAAGTGTTACTTAAGACAATACTAGGTGAGCAGTGCTCCCTGCCACAAGTAAATGACTATCCATAAACTTCATGCCTTCTATACATTTTTTTTACTTCTACACATTTTATTACTACACAGCACAGAGCAACAGAGATAGAAATTCAACAACGAAAATGCTTCTGGACAAGAACAGTTTCTGGGAAGAGAACATATGACTAGAAATTATATCCAACTGCTTACTAATCACCTTCCTTTGGAGTGGATAGCATATTCCCCATCTACCAAAAGAAGAAAGGACAAGTTTTGGCTTGATAGTAAGCATAATCTGAGGAAAATAGATAAGGAGAGGGCCCTCTGTTTTGGAGGAGGCACATTAAAATCATTTGGGTTCCCAAAACTAGTCACAAATGAAAGAAAACATAGATAGATAGATAGATAGATAGATAGATAGGTGATAGATAGATAGATAGATAGATAGATAGATAGATAGATAAGCCTCATTCTTGAGTAGGCAAAGCCAAAACTATCAAAATAGCCATTATATCCACAATTGATAGATTTAATGGAATCTATATAAAAATACTAGTACCATTCTTCAGAGAGCTAAAGAAAACAACCTTCAAATCTGTATTAAATGTAAATGCATTTCAGCAGCATTGGCAAGATAACTCAGCAGAATAAGTGCCTGCTTAGGCAAGCCTAGGGACCAGCCTTTGATCCATGGGCATCACATGCCATGCTTACTCCACCCCCAGGCACGCTGTGCTTGACCACTGAGATTAGGGATGGTGATTTATGCCTGTAATCCCAGTATTGGGGAGGATGTCTACAAGTCTGAGCTGTGTAGTAAGGCCTTGTACCAAATATACTTAAAAAAAAATTCTATATATCTATCTCTATATCTATATATACAGATATAGAGATAGATATATTTCTGTTCCTCTAATGAACTCTTATTGATACTTTTATAAAAAGTTAAAGTATGTAGTTGATGGAAAATACCTGTTCCATATTATGCCTGAAATATTTGATATTCAGACAGATAGTGAAGTTAAGCTCAACTGCCTATGTTGTAAGTTAATAAAAATAAGCTTCTGTTCTAGAAGGTTAACAACTTAAGTTTGCAGAACAAAAATTAGAGAAAAAGGAGGGCTGCAATGAAAGTCAACATTTTGTCCCTAGCCTTTCAAAGTCAGGGAAGACTCAGGACATGGGAGAACCTGTACTGTAACATCATGCAACTCAGTTGTGTCCCAAATTTTCTGATCAAGGAAATTATGGGACTACAGAGGAAAGTGAGCAATGATGTAGAGTGTACTTAAGGAGAATCACATGGTGAAAAAACATTCTCTCAGAGTTTCACAGAAAGCAAATTGGTCAAGCAATGGCCATGACTCATTCACATGGCTGACACTGACAAAGGATCTACAAACTGTGGTACAGGGTTTCAGGATAAATCCTAAGGGGACTTGACTGAACTTATGAGATATGAAAGCTACATTTCTTGTTATATAGGTCTTGCTTTACCTTGATCTTAACCATTCAGCAGAAAAGTATAAAAACAAAGTAAAGCCATATTAATATGCTGAGCTGTATGTAAAAGGCTCAAGTCAACAACTTCTGACATTACCAGTCCTATGGATAACCCACTACTGTAATGGACTATTGGACTATATTGTATTATTTTCCTGAATTCATGCACCTACAATATTTAAATGGCAAGGGAATATCCATCTCTCACAAAACTAAACAAAAAATGAAGGACAATTTTATATGTGTATATACACTATAGTTAGGGTAGATATACAGCTACTTTCTCTCAATCTAATGAATAGAAACATTTGTACTAATAGTGTTTGCACAGGATATCATATCTGCGTCTTGTACTATGAATAAGCACTAAGAGGTTAACAGTATGCAATGTATTAATTATTGAAACTGTCCTAATAATTGGTTTTGAAACTGTCTCATTGCTATTTGTTTCTCAATAAAATTACTTTAAAAAGTTAAAGTATATATCTATATCTGTATCTGTAGCCAGCTGTAGCTAGAGATATAGATATAAATGTTCTGTATCTCAGTTGTGATCATAATTATATATCCATATATATTTTGCAAAACCCATCAAACTATAATACAGAAAGTAATGATTTTTACAGTTTTTAGATTCTACTACAAGAAAAGTGACTTCATAAATGCTCTTTCCTCCAAACTTTGTCATTTGTGCATAAGAAATATTGGTATCAGTGTGGTCACAATTATGTGAAGCTTATTGGCTAGATGCCCCTGCATGCTTTCCAATAACAGACACATTCCCTAGGTAATTAAGTACTTAAGTCTTCGGCATAAGCTTCTCTTTCCCCAAGAAGGGCGTGTCTGGAGCAAGCCAACAGTACCTTTTAGGATTTGTTATTCTTTTCTTGATGAGTTCTGTTTCCATTAGATACATTAATTTAATTAGGGTGCAGGTTTTTTTTTGTTTGTTTGTTTTCATAACGTTTTGGTATTGTACAAGGTGCTTACATGATATTATATTTACAGGTTTTTATATAGCTGAATTATATCAAAGATTCAATAATTATTTACCTAGTGGATGACCATAGCACTAAAAGCTGACATAATATCCTGTCTCACCACCAATAGTGCAGATCTTGCCTCTCATAGAATTATGTAGAAGCACAGCGTTATCTATCCCAACTGTACTGTCTATACACACACATCATAATTTTTTCTTTCTACAACCCTTCCTTTGTCTACACCTGTCAAAAGTGGACACTCCGTTGACATTCAACTACCTTAGGTGCTTGAACTCGACAACACAATCCTGTGAGTCATTCTGACAACAAAAGGTGACTGTGTTTTTGTTGTGATAAAGTTTGAAATTTTCTACAGCCTTAATAAATTTCATTTGGTGGAGATAGATATTACCAGAGGCCACCAGACCACACTTTTGTAAGGGATTGGTATATTTGGTGAAGAAAGAGGGCACAAGATGCTGTAGTTTCAAAGGTTTCATGGAATAGATCAACCTAATGCGACTACTCATGGCTGGGATTTATACAGAAATGTTTTCAAGATAGGAAATGTGAGGCCTATGGTTTAAGCCACTATAGCTATAGCTGAACTAGGAGATTACCAATAGGATGCAGCAAAAATTGATATTTATCCTGTCAGCAATTAAAGCCATTCCAAGTTTTTCATGAAAGATGTGTAATCTTTATCAAAAATCTAAGATCTGACATGATCAAGCCCATAATTTTAAGTGTATGCTGTATGAGACTTGGCAGCATTGTCTTTGTGTGTGTTTTGTTTTTCTGACTAGACTGAGCAATATGGGCAGGAAATCTCTTTTGCTTGTTTTGGAGTAGATAATACTTTCTAAATTAGTTGGAAAGTATTGCTTCCTCCTTTAATCAATTGTAGTCTTCTATGTTAAAGTTTTAATCAGTAGCAGATTTTCTAAGTATTCAGTCTGAAGCATAAAAGATTTTGGCCTGTGGCTGAAGAATTACCTTAGTTATATTGTAGTTCCTAGATAATATGCATATTATCTATAAATATATATATTTATATATTCTCATTAAAGAAGTGCAGTGCTGACTCATAGTTATCTTGAGTTTATATAATCAAAGTTCTTGGCAGGGGTGTAAAAGTGACTCTGGAAACTTAACATAGAATACTCACAGAATGTGGAAACTATGTTATGAAATGCTGGCACCCTGTGGAGCAGTCAACTCTACAAAATTTAAAATATCATTTGTAGTTGTTTCTCAGCTTGTCTGTGGAACAACTCTGTCATGTCTCATAATGGTAACTCTTGGTTGCCAAGTTTAAGTTGTAATCAGAAAGACTTGCTGTGCTAGCCAGGTTTCCTTATTGTTGAGGCATAGCACCAAAACCTGCAACTTAAAAGAGGAGAAATTTCATTTATGTCAAGGCTTGAGTCCATGATCCACTGGCCCCAAGGCAGAGATACCACGGTGGAAGGGCACAGTGGAACAAAGCTACTCAGTTCATGGTGTCTGGGAAGCAACACAGAGGAAGAGTGTGAGAGAGGAAGGGGTCAGGGATCACTGAAAGCACTGCATTTGTACTGAAGGCCACACCTCCATGATGCATCCTGACACACCCATGAGCCTGCTTTACTAGTTTGCTAAGTATTTCTTAATGACGTCAAATTGACATCAGGATTAACATTTGTGCCCATGGTAACATAAATTTTAGTGGGGTTGTTTTTGATTTGGAGAGAATAACTACCAAGATAACAAAAAGGACTTTTAGATAATACAGAGGAGGGGTCTTTTAATGGAGAAGGGAAATGCAGACTATGGCTTTGTGGGAGTTATTGTAACCTTTAGGAGGTTGAAACTAATGGGAGATCATCAGAATTGTTATTCTTGGATATCTTTTTGTGGGATTCTGAGTTAGTTTTTGTTTGTGTCTTGGGAAAAAAGAACAAGGCTGGCCCCTCCCTTCACTGTGACTTTCTGTTTGTGCTGTGATCTTCCCTCTCTTGCGAGTTCTCACCGGTCCCATCACCAACGATGTACTATAGACAACACTGTCCTCTCAAGATTTGATACTCAGCAGTTTGGACTTTTAAATCACTCCAAACTTAAGGACAAAATGAATCTCTTTTATTCAGAAAGTATCCAACCTTATATATTTTATTACAGTAATGAACGCAAGATAACATATTGAGTATCTTTCCTAATACTTTGCTTTGTATTTGAATACACATATGAACTTGTAGATGTATTTGCTGTTGTGTATACATGTCTGTTTTGTGTAGGCATGTATGACCCATATTGTTTTTGTTCACTTAATGATATGTTTTGGTATTACTATATTCCAAAACATGTAGCTTTATCTCATTCAACTTAATTTTTGAGTAATATAGAGAAGTAGGCTGGAGATATATTTTTACTTATTTTTCTATTAGTAGATTATTTCTTTTGGAGAAGCTGCTATAAAGGTTACTACAGGTCATACAGTACACAGATTGTTTTCAGAGTTTATAGGGAATTTCTGATTCATACAGTAGATGAACTTTTAATTTGATATGAGATGAATCGTATTCTCAAAAGGTTGTAGTATGGACACAAATAGTTTTTCTGTATAAAAGATAAATAAATGAAGAGACAGTCCATGTTCTTAGATGAAAAGCTCAATATTTGAAAATTAATCAGGAAATTGTATGTAGTTACAACTCAAGCCAATTTTTTATGCAGTTTGGAAGATTGAGTCTAAATTTTAAGAGATAAATTAAACAGAAAGTATTGAAAAGTTACTTTTAGATAATAAAAAGGGAAAGGAGAACATAGTTCTATAAATAATCACATAATTCAGTGGACCAGGACAGGAAGAATCACAAAATAGTGCAACAAATTAGAAATTGAGAAAGGATAAATTTCGGTTCTGTGAGAAAAATTCATTTCAATGCTGGGAATTTGATCAACTATCCAGTTTCCTAATTGTAACACTCACAATTTATATTAATATACAGAAATTAAATTTTTACATCATAGGTAAATAGGAAATTTAAAGGAGAAGTGATAGAATATGTTATTATCTGGAATTGGTAAAACCTTCTTAAGGCACATAGGAAATCCAGAAATTACATAACTAATGGTAAATATTTCAGTAAATATAGCATTGTATTTTAAATCAAAATTTTGAAATTTTAAGTTATTCTAAAATCAAAAGCCAGTGGATAAGTGTTTGCAATATATTTCACAAATAATTGAAGTTTAGCATCCATAATATGTGAAAAGATTATGTAAATTCAGATAAAAATACATCAAAAAGTGTAAGGATGTGAGTAGGCATCACAAAGATAGGGAAATGAAAGTGGCCAACAAGTGAAAATGTCTTCAACTATGGTAGGCCGCATGACAATGTGAACTAATATAAAAATAAGATAAAAATTTTCCGTTATCCAATCAGAAAATAATTAAATATGTAGAGACAGGCATAGTGGTGCATACCTGTAATTCTACACTCAGGAAACTGAGGAATGGCACGGCTGCAAGTTCAAGGTCAGCCTGGGCTATATAGCAAGACTCTGTCATAAACAAAACAAAACTCATATATATTAACATTGCTGATTACTTACAGAAGCAAACAGCAGTACTCACACACTGAAAGGAGAATTCTGAGTTGTTAATACTTTTCAGGGAAGTAATATGACTATGACTTTTCAAAAGGAAAATCATATTTTTGTATAAAAATCTCTTGAAAGTTACAGTTTTTATACCTCTTTATTGTTATTATTATCTTTATTGAAGAACAAATAGCAATGAGACAGTTGTAAGACAAATTAACAGGACAGTTTTGGTAAATCAATACATTGCAAATATTTTCGTAATGTTTTGTTGTTGTACAAGGTACATACATGATATTATACTTACAGACAATATTATAGCAGATGTCTCTTATCAGTAAATTAGGAGAGTGTAGGTATTTACATATCTTATTTTTTATACCTGAATTATATCAAAGATTCAATAATTAATACTTTCTACCATGGTATTTTCCTAGTGGTTGTCCATAGTACTAGAAGCTGACATAATATCTTGTCTATCCCCTATTAGTGCAAATATTGCTTCTCCTAGAATTATGCAGAAGCACGGCATATTTATCCTAACTGTACTGTTTTTACACACACATCATGATTCTTCCTTTGTATACCCCTTGTTTTTTGGTCTAGACCTGTCAAAGATGAGCACTCAATTGTCATTAAACCAAATTAGGTGCCTGTATTCGGCGACAGTCCAGAATTCCACAATAATAGTGAGTTATCTGAAGAAGTTGTTGACTATAGCTATTTACAGCTCAATTTATTATTATGGTCCCACACTATATACCTCATTTTTATATTTTTCTGCTGGATGGTTAACACTGAGACAAAGCAAGACCTATATACCAAAAGATGTAACTTTTGTTTCTGATGAAGTCAGTGAAGTCCCCTCAGGGTTTCTATTGTAATCCTGTACCTTACTCTGTAAATCCTTTGTCTGTGTCATCCATGGGAATGAGTCACGGCCAATGCTTGACTAGTTTGCTCTCTATGAGAGCCTGAGAAAGTTTTCTCTCCATGTGCCTCTCTCAGGCACACCATAAATGATCAACCTCTTTCTTCTGTGGCTCCATAATCTACTTGATCAGAAAATTTGGGGCACAACTGAGTTTCATGATGTTACAGTACAGATTCTCCTATGTCCAGAGTTCTCCCTGACCTTAAAAGGCTAGGGCCAAAATGTTGGCTGGCCTTGTAGCTCTTCTGTTTCTCCAGTTTTGATCTGTGATCTTAGGGGATAACCATCCAGAAGAAAAGCTAATTAATACCCTGCAGCATATACCATTCAGTTTGCCCTAACTATGTAACTCAATTCTTTTTAGTTGTTGTTATATATTTCTATTTCTTCTTTTTTACTTCTTATATTAGGGAGACTATACGATATTTGCACATGCATGTCTGATTTATTTCACTTATGAGTATATATTCAAGTGGCATCCACTTCAATATAAATGCTTCAAATTTATCATTCTTTATAGCTGAGTAATACTCCATTATGTAGAAATACCACATCTTTTTCAACCATTCCTCATGTGATGGACATCTTGGTTGTTTCCAAGATTTTGGTATCACAAATTGTGCTGCTATAAACATAGGTATACATATATCTCTATGATGTAATATTTTCAATTCCTATGAGAAAATTCCCAGTAGGGGATAGCTGGCCTGAATGGGATTTCCAGTCGTACTCTTTTGAGGAGTCTCCACACTGACCTCCACAATGGTTGTATCAGTCCACATTCCCATCAGCAGTGGAGAAGTGTTCCCTTTTCTCTACAACCTCTCCAACATTTGTTGTTGGTTGATTTCCTTATGATAGCGATTCTTTCTGGAGTGAGATGGTATCTCAGTGTTGTTTTTATTTGCATTTCACTGATGGCCAGCGATGTGGAGCATTTTTTCATACATTTATTCACTTCTTTAATTTCATCCTCTGAGAAGTGTGTATTCATCTCTTATGCCCATTTCTGAGTTGGGTATTTAAGTTTGAGGGTGCTGTTGTATCTTTGTTCTTTATAAATTCCAAACATCAGACCTTTGTCTGATGGCTTATTAGTGAGGATTGTTTCAAAATTTGTGTTTTCACTTTGTTGACAATTTCTTTTGATGTGCAGAAACTCCTCAAGAAAAATTGATCCCAGTTGTTGAGTCTTTCAAGTGTTTCTCATGCAAATATATGTTTGTTCATGAACTCTTTACCTGCCCCTATGTCTTCAAGAGTTCCTCCTACTTTCTCTTTCAGGAGTTTGAGTGTTTGTGTTTTAATGTTAGATCTTTAATCCATTTTGACTTTAGCTTAGTGCATGGTGATAGAGCTGGGTCAAGTTTTTTTTTTTTTTTTAAGTTTTAGTTTTTGGCATGTAGAAAACCAGGTTTTCCAGCACCATTTGTTAAAGATGCTATCTTTCTTCCAGTAATTATGATTGACCCCTTTGTGGAAGATCAGATTGCTGAGTGTGTTCGTAGATGCCTCTGCGTCTTCTAATCTATTCCATTTATCCTCCGGTCTATTTCATTGCCAATACCATGTTGATTTCATCACAGTGGCTTTGTAGTATAGTTTCAAATCAGGAACTGTGATGCCTCCTGCCTTGTCTTTATTGGCCAAGATTGCCTTTGCTATTCTAGGATGTTTATGGGTCCAAATGAATTTTAGGAACTATTTCTCTAGGTCTGTAAGGTGTATTGGTGGCAGTTTGATAGGGATTGTATTAAATCTGTGTGGCAGTTGGAGAACCTTAATGTTGGTTCTTCCTATCCAGGAACATGGAATATCTTTCCATTTTCTGAAATCCTCTATAATCTCTTTTCTTGGGTTGCTGTAATTTTCTATGAAAAGGTCTTTGACTTCCTTGGTTAAGTGAATTCCAAGGCATTTTATTTTCTGCGGTGCTATTGTAAAAGGTATTGTTTCTATTATTTCCCTCTCAGTGTGCTTGTTATGTGTGTAGAGGAATGCTATTGACTTTTGAGTACTGATTTTGTATCCTGCTACTGTATGCTACTGAATTTCTGTGCCAGTTCTAGTAGTTTCTTGTTGGAATTTTTGGGGTCTTCGAAGTAACGTATCATGTCATCTGCAAATAGTGATAGTTTAACTTCTTTTTTACCTATTCTCTCTAGGTGGGCGGGCCTGGGCTTTGGTGGGTCTGCTGGGCTCCCAAAAGTATAGTGGATGTTCTTATTCATTGGGTAGGCTGTGCTGGGTCAGCCAACCGGTGCTGGGTCCGTGGCCACAGGCTGGGACTGGAGAAGGTTAGGAAAGTTCTCTGTGGCCTGTTGGGCCCGGAGCCCTCACTCATAGGCCGAGCTGTGGTGGGTCTGGGGCTGCGGTGTGGGACAGGGGATCTTTGGGAAATGTCCCTTCAGCGCAGCGGGCCTGGAGCTCTCACTCACTGGCCAAGCTGCGCTGGGTCTGGGCATATCTTTCTTTTATGACTTATTTAGGCAGATTATTGACATGATGGAAGCTTAGCTTTAAAATATTCTACCAAGGTTTTACTGACAGATTTAGTAAATATTAGTTTTGAATATTACTTTTAGGTAGAAAAATGCCTTTTAGGACTAAATATGCCATGAATATTTATAATCTGAACACTACAACAAAAAGAACTGAAAAGTCTATAAGGTACAAAACTGGAATGTCTATCTTCATGAAGGTGACTCCAAAGTCAGTGCTTATGGCTATAAACTGCCTTGTGTCTACTGTGTTTCAAGGCAAGTTTGTGTGAAATATCAGTAGTCCCCATACAATTTCCTAAAACCTCATTCAATTTCCATTTTGTGAAACAGTATTTATGATATAGATGCCCTATTTATTCTTTTTTCTGCTAAGGGTTAATGATTTAAAATGTATTCAATCCTCTAATCCTGTATCATGCTTCCATATTTTTTCTTTTGCGTCTTTTCATTTATCCCGTCTGTCTGTCTTTCCATCAGTGGATGTCTTTTTGTTATGATAATATAGACTGAGACTTGGGAAGGTCTTGAAAGTTTTGGTCCTCAATTTTTTTTTCCACAGGATGAAGAGAAATGGCTTTTCCCATGAGATTATATCTAATTTTAGGACTGTTTATGCAATGATTTTGAAAGTATGTTTTCAAATTGTTCTAAGTCTCTGCATAGCCCTTGTTGCTTAAGTAAGAGCTAAAATTAAATGTTAATGTGTCTGGTGAGTGAAAATATCCAGACAATACAAAAATAAAACAAATATCTAATAGCACCTATTGTGTGACAGCAACTCTGTTAACTCTGGGGGGAACACATAAGTGAATAATACATGCAAAATTGAATAAAGACCTACAGGGTATATCTGTGTTAAAAATAGACTATAGAGTTAATGACAATGAAAATGTGTTTTAAAATTTCTTATAGATTATGTAATTTATTTTTGGAACAGACTATATATGTTTGTGAGTTTTTTTTATGTATTTAGTACAGGGGCTATAGGGTTTCACTATGCAGATTGTGCTCATAGTGATCCTCCTGTTTTCAGTTTCCTATGTGCTGGGATTGCAGGCATGCACCCACAGTCCCAGTCTCAATAACTGTTTCAGTGTGCCCTCGGGGCCAGCATGGCATGCTGGTGATCAAACTCCAGTCCCTGAGCCTACCTAAGCAGGAGCTTTAATCTGCTGAACTATCTGGCCTGCCCTAAGTTTATGAGTTTAGTATCCTAATCACCTTATTCTACATATTTTTATTTTAATTTAATTAGTACATATTGGAAGTACATATGAATTACATTCTTTATGGGGAGTTGGTATGTGTGCATAGCAAATCTTAATTCTTTCTTCTGGGTTTGATCCCTAGCACTTAAAAAATAAAATGACTACCTTGGTTTTTCTTGCCCACTCATGAATTACAGTTACTGAATTCTCTGTTTTCCTCTGCAGTTATAATAGGAGTGACAAAAAAATTCAGTGATTGTTTAACTTTTTAAACTCTATATATGTTGAAAGACACACTGCCATTAATCGTCCTTAAAATACTAGCCCTCACTTTATTTTTTTTATTTTTTATTTTTTTGTTTTTTTTTTGTGGAACCAGGGATTGAACTCAGGCCCTTGCACTTGCCAGGGAAGTGCTTATTCCACTGAGCCATCTCCCCGGCCCCTACTAGCCCTCACTTTAAATCCATGTATTTCATTAGAATTGCCACATAGAAGTCCTAGAAGTACACTTTTCGTATTGCCGTTAGTTGTGCTGTCTTGATGTTCTGAACTGATTCAAAACATATTTCTTTCATATGATCATCTTGACACTGGGAAAAATCAAGAGTTCAAGTGTCTAGCAGTTATGTATGGGTACATAAGGTGGATGAGGACATGTAGTGGTGTTTGATGAGGATGCTTTTCTGTTGGATGGTCATCTACAACAGCATTCATTGGTTTTTTTGGTCACATATACTGAACATATTTGTGAGAGAGGACTTCCGCATTTTCTTCAAATGACAAGAATGATAAATGTGTCTTTTCAAAGTGAGGGGAGGTAGTTTGAGAGGGAAAATTGCCATGTTCCTTTTATTGTGTTACTTTTTTAAAAAATTAAATCATTCAATGTAAATTTTGATCACCATTGGTATTTATGGCTTTGCTTCATGGTTTATAGAAAAAATATTTTACGAAAGGAACTTGAATACAATGTGATATGTTTATTAGATCACTAGCATGTAAAAATTAAAAACACACATTTCCTCCAAGGTCCATTGCTTTTCTGGCCACTGTTACTAAAGATTAAAAAACATATTCCACATAAGACAGTGGGGAGGGAGAAGGAAAGAAAGGTAACAAGTATAAAAAAATGGAATGGAGAGAAAAAATGCAAACAATTTTTTATAAATGGAAAGGTGAAGAAATGAAAGGAAAGAAGGGGGATGGGAGAAAAGAATTAAGATATAGTATATGTAGGTACAAATTCTATGTTATGAACACGATCATTATATACTGCAAGTATATAATAATGAAAATAAATATGAAACATATCCTTCAAAGAATAATATACTTTTTTTTTCTTTTTAATATTTTGTCTTACATACTTGCTTTATTTTTAACTGAGTAGAGGATCAGTGTGTTACAGATCAAATTTTCTCAAGCTGGCTTTCTTTTTAATATATGCAATTTTTCTAATCACAGTTATTTGTGACAGCAAAATTCTGCATGCTGATAGAAAAGACAGCAGAATCAACCAATTTTTTTTTGGAAGAATTCTACTAGTAATGAAAATAACAATTGGTCTATTCAAATCAGTCTCGGAGATATAACCTCCAATTTGTATATTGCAATGTGTCATGTTCTTGCATAAAAATCCAATGAGGTATTAAATACCAGCCTTACTTTCATAGAACTTGCAAAGTTGTAAGTATTACATTTTAGATCTTTTTCTTCCCCACTGATGATTATTTGTAGCCTACAGATGAGGCATTGCTCAGATCTTATGAGATTTAAAATCATCATTGATAAAGACACCAACTGTGCATTCCAACCTTGTTTTTTACCTTAAATTTCAATTTATTATTCAGAAATTTTTCATCAGGAATCACATATATCATAATGAATCCCACCATCATAGCAAAAATTAAAGGAATCACATTCAAATCAATTGCTTTCTTTCACCTAAATTGTTTGCCCTTCTACACTACCTGATTTTTCACCATTCCAGTTTTTTTTTTCCCAGTGAAAACTAGAAAAGAAAAAAATATCTCAGTTGTTTGCCTAAAGAAGTCTAAGCGTCTACAACAGAGCAGCATCTAGAGATTATATATCTGAAGCCTGTGAACTTGGAGAGGTGAAATAAAAAGGTAATTTAAAAAAAAAAAGACAGTTGGAAAATTGAATAATACAAAGGCAAGTAAAAGGAAAGAGGAATTGAAGATTGCTTCAGGAATTCATTGCACAGAACTGATTTGTTTGTTTCACCATCCTTCTTAACATGGATTGAACAAACTTCAGAAATAGAATCTTACGTTTGGTGGGACCAGGTTTGGTGAAATTTCTAAGTTAAACACTTAGTCCTATTTTGAAATCTTAAAGTCTTAAAGCCATTTTAGAAGTTTTACTCTTTGTAGAATTTACTAATTAAAACATACACAGCAAATGCTTACAAAAATACATGGATGAAAATTCTACTGATAATTTCTCTCCCAAGCAAGTTTCAATCAGCCTTTTTACCCCATGGTGTAAGACATGAAACACCAAGTCCAAGCATCTCATTTTAGTTTTTCAGGTCCTTCAGAATCCAACCCCAGCTTATTTCAAATATTGTATTTCTCTGCTGCCAAGTAAGAGATAAAAGGTCTTTTCATGTCTCTGAGCCAGTTTTCATTTATTTTCTTTTGGTCTTATTCGTACTTGTGCATACTCTCTCCCTTTATTGCAGCTTAGTCTAGTATTTCTTTTACTTATTATTTTTTTTGGTGGAACCAGGGATTGAACTCAGACCCTTGTGCTTGCCAGGGAAGCACTTATTCTACTGAGTCATCTCCTTGGCCCCTAGTATTTCATATGGTGCATTTCGAGTCCTACTGCTTGTTGAACCTTTCATGTGCATTTCAGTGAATGAGAATCTTATGTTGAAAAGCAATTCCTATTGTAACTTCTGCTCTATTATATATGTTGATACTTAGTTATTTTTATCCTAAATTATATATATATATATATATATATATATATATATATATATATATATATATATAGTGAATGTTGTAAAAATTATTGTGTCTACCTAAATGCTTAGAAAAAAAAATGCCTTATGAGTAAATGATTCATGCTGAGTACAGAAACAAAAGGAAAAAGGGAGATTAAGGAAGCTATATAAATTCCACTTGCATTTTATTAGGTACAAAATAAAAACGAAGATTGAAAATGTCTTTGAAATATATATTTGCAATAAAATAACACAAGGTGTAAGTGTATGAACCATCACTACAATATGTGATATTATTTAAAGACAGCATTTCAGAATTTATGGTGACTTCATTGGGCTTCAAATAAAAAGAATGACAACTGCAACAAATGATTTTTTGATGAGTTACATCCAATGAACTTTTAATCAAATAAATGTTTCCCTCCTTTAAAACTTGAGACTTCACCCTCCAGGAGCTGCAGCCGCAGCCCGAGCCTGAGTGAGCCGAGTGGCAGCGGCACCCTCAGGAGACCACCAGGCCACCTCCTCCAGCGATCTCGCCATGGCAACCTACAGGCAGACTTGTGCGCGGCCGATGTGTATTCCTCCATCATATGCCGACGTTGGCAAAGCTGCCAGAGATATTTTCAATAAAGGATTTGGCTTTGGGTTGGTGAAACTGGATGTGAAAACAAAGTTATGCAGTGGTGTGGAATTCTCAACATCTGGTTCATCTAACACAGACACTGGAAAAGTTACTGGGACCTTGGAGACCAAATATAAATGGTGTGAGTATGGCTTGACTTTCAAAGAGAAGTGGAACACTGATAACACTCTGGGAACAGAAATCGCAATTGAAGATCAGATTTGTCAAGGTTTAAAACTGACATTTGATATTACCTTCTCACCAAACACAGGGAAGAAAAGTGGTAAAATCAAGTCCTCTTATAAGAGGGAGTGTATAAACCTTGGTTGTGATGTTGACTTTGATTTTTCTGGGCCTGCAATCCATGGATCTGCTGTCTTTGGCTATGAGGGCTGGCTTGCTGGGTACCAGATGACCTCTGACAGTGCCAAATCAAAGCTGACAAGGAATAACTTTGCAGTGGGCTACAGGACTGGGGACTTTCAGCTACACACTAATGTCAATGATGGGACAGAATTCGGAGGCTCAATATATCAGAAAGTATGTGAAGATCTTGACACCTCAGTAAATCTTGCTCGGACATCAGGTACCAACAGCACTCGTTTTGGCATTGCAGCTAAATATCAATTGGATCCCACAGCTTCCATTTCTGCAAAGGTCAACAACTCTAGTTTAATTGGAGTGGGTTACACTCAGACTCTGAGGCCTGGTGTGAAGCTTGCACTGTCTGCCCTGGTAGATGGGAAGAGTATTAATGCTGGAGGCCACAAGCTTGGGCTTGCCCTGGAATTGGAGGCTTAATCCAGCTGAAAGAAACCTCTGGCAATGGATATCAGATTTGGCCTTAATATATTTCCATTTTGACCAGCAGGCTTTTATTTTCCCCTAAAA
Organism: Ctenomys sociabilis; assembly: GCA_004027165.1. NCBI lineage: Eukaryota > Metazoa > Chordata > Mammalia > Rodentia > Ctenomyidae > Ctenomys > Ctenomys sociabilis. The sequence continues at coordinate 72,285 of PVKA01008546.1, forward strand.
AGGTGATCAAACAGAGGATCTAAATGAGAGCTGTATTTTAAATATTTAGACAGTTATGTTATTAGTTGGTTTCTAGTTGAATTCGTTATCTAGTTACCAATGCTGCAGTCATGCAGTCACCTATACATTATTTAAATGTATTTAACTGTTAAAAGAGCTACCCACCAATAATGAAATAGACCTTTATGAAACTGTGCAGTTGTGTGCATGTTTGTTTTTATGTTCCTTTTAACATTTGAATATTGCCATTGAATGAC